>CAUYQU010091656.1:0-19927 GCA_963574635.1 Cheracebus regulus
TTTGGAATGGTAAATGAGCACTGGCTTCAACTTACAGTCATCAGCTGCATTAGGCCCTAACAAGAGAGTCAGCCTGTGCTTTCAAGCTTTGTAGCCAGACATTGACTTCTCTTCTCCAGCTACGAGTGTCCTAGATGGCACAGTCTTTCAATAGAAGGCTATTTTGTCTACACTGAAAATCTGTTCCTTAGTATAGCAACCTTCATCAATTCTCTTACTGTTCTGGAGAACATACTACAACATCTACATCAGTACTTGCTGCTCTACCTTGCAGTTTTATGCTATGGAGACTTCTTTATTCAAATCTCATGAACCAACCTCAGCTAGCTTCAAACTCTCCTATACACTTTCCTCAGCTATCTCAGCCTCACAGAAGTGAAGGGCATTAGGGCCTTACTCTGGAGTGGGCTTTGGCTTATGGGAATGTTGTGATTAGTTGGATCTTCTGTCCAGACCAGTCAAACTTTCTCCATATCAGCAACAAGGCTATTTCACTCCTTATCATTTGTGTGTTCACTGAAGTAACATTTTTTCATTTACTTCAAGAACTTCCTCTGCATTCATAACTTGGCTATTTAGCATAAGAGGCCCAGCTTTCAGCCTATCTGAGTTTTCAACTTGCATTCTTCACTAAGCTTAATCATTTCTAATTTTTTATTTAAAGCGGGAGACATGGCCAGGTGTGGTGGCTAATGACTCTAATCCTAGCACTTTGGGAGTCTGAGGGGGGTGGATTACTTGAGGCCAGGAGTTGGAGACCAGCCTGGCCAATGTGGCAAAACCCCGCCTCTACTAAAAATACAAAAAATTAGCCAGGCATGGTGGTGTGCACCTGTAATCCCAGCTAGTCAGGAGGCTGAGGTACAAGAATAGCTTAAACCCAGTAGGCAGAGGTTGCATTGTGATAAGATTGCACCACTGCACTCCAGTCCAGGGAACAGAGTGAGACTCTGTCTCAAAAATAAAAATTAAAAATAAGTAAATTGAGAGATGTGGGACCCTTCCTTTCACCTGAACATGTGGAGGCCATTGGGCCATTGAAGATTTATTAATTGGCCTAATTTCAATACTGTTGTATATCAGGGCATAGGGAGGCCCCACAAGAAGCAGAGAGATGGGGGAATGATCGGCTGTGGTGCAGTTAGAACACATAGAACATCTTATATGGGCACAGCTCATGGCACCGCAAAATAATTATAATGGTAACAAAGCTAACTGACCACAGATCACCATAACAGATAAAATAATAATGAAAATGTTTGAAATATCATGAGAAGTACTAAAATGTGGCATAGAGACATGAAGTAAGCAATGCTATTGGCAAAATGGCACTGAAAGACTTGCTTGATACAGGGTTGCCACAAACCTTAAATTTGTTAAAAAATAAAAAAAAAAATTCTGTAAAGTGCAATAAATTGAGTGATGCCTATACTGGGTGGGAAGCTATCAAGCTCACCATGACAGAGACAAGTTTTCCAAAATTCTAACTTTTGCCTGAAAATTCAATTTTGTCATTTGCAACAAATATAAGCAGTTAATTCCTTTGAAGTAACAGGCTCAGTTAGTTCAATTTTCAGACATTTTATGCCAAAAATACAAGTCTGAATAACCATGGTTTGTCTGTCAGTTGTTCTTTAAAGTAAAAACAGTGTTCCATTAAAAGAGGAGCTAGTTTAACTCCTAACTCAAAAAAAGCACAAGTGCTTTTCCGCAAAACAATCATTGTAGTTCCATCTGCCAAAGTACATTATGCAAACTTTTAATTCCATCTCACAGAATATTAAAAAGACATGTACTCACAAGTCTAAAGTTAATAAAATTAATCATTCCTACTTCTTCAATAATTTTTTTTTTGAGATGGTGTTTTGCTCTTGTCGCCCAGACTGGAGTGCAATGGCGCGATCTCAGCTCACTGACTGCAAGCTCCACCTCCTGGGTTCAAGCAATTCTCCTGCCTCAGCCTCCTGAGTAGCTGGGACTACAGGCGCATGCCACCATGCCTGGCTAATTTTTTTTTGTATTTTTAGTAAAGACAAGGTTTGACTGTGTTAGCCAGGACAGTCTCAATCTCCTGACCTCGTGATCCACCCGCCTCAGCCTCCCAAAGTGCTGGGATTACAGGCATGAGCCACTGTGCCTGATCAAAAACATTCTTAAATGTTGTTGGCTTTTTGTATGCGAGTGGGTGGCAGCGAAGAATATGACGACTGTCAGCAGAGTTTGGTGCCACGGTCTTGATTTCTGCCAAAACGCCTGCCATTGGTTACACACCATCAGTGTAAATGTCCACACAGCGAAAAGGAAAGAATGGCTCCAAATCACTATGAAAACAGTTTTGACCTTATTAGCCCCCTGAAAGGTTTCCAAGGAGCCCGAGACTCCACAAATTACAGGAGATTTTACAGGCTTACTGTGGTTGCTATGGGATAAAAAGAGGGAAAAAAGAGGGTTTGAGTCCCAGCTCTGCTTTCACTGGCACTGCAATATGCCTAGTGCCCCCAGCCCTGAGCCAACCGTGAGAACCACCATGATTGTTCATCAGCTATTACTGCCCCCAGTGGGTGACATTTTATTTCTCTGTTCAGCAGGAAGTTGTAAGCTCCCTTCCAGCCTGATATTCCAATCTGGCTATCTGCCTAATGTATACCACAAATAAGAGCATTTGGGCCTTGCCTGTCCCTTGGTGGCATGCCCTGCCTGTCTGTAGGGGCATGTTTGCCTAAATAAGATCTATCCCTCCATCAAGGATACCAAGCAGACAGGCTCAGCCCAGGACCTCAGCCTCAGCTGTCCAAGAGATAAAGGGCTCTGCCTCCCTACTGTGTGTGCTCACTGAACTGACCTCCACCCCACTGCCCCCATGCACTCAATTTTGGAAATGACAGAAGAAAGACCAGGGTCAGAGTCTCCTCAGTAAGTCCTGCAAAGCACAGGACCTCGCCTCAACTATGCTCTGTTCTTCTGGTGGGAGAGCTTCTTAGGACCTTACCATAGAACTCTGGACCACAGAGGCACTCCACAGGCTCTAGCATATCCCTATCAGCTTAGGAGAAGCTGTGTCCTAAAGACACAGTGGCTCCTAGAGCAAGAAAAATAGATATGATGGGTCCCAGGTGGGGCATGTCCAACAGAAAGAGGCCCCTGTGGATGTCCAAATGAACCAGGGAAGGAGGAAGTCATGAGGGAAGTCACAACCCCTGTTTCAGGAGCTGGGGAGAAGAGTCAGTCCCAGCATGGGTCACAGACCACAATGGGAATCTACAGACCACTTCTCATTCTAGTGCCCTCATATAAAAGCAAGCTACTACACCTTCTCTATCAGCCTCCACACTAATTATATGAATAATACATGGCTTAACATTGAAAAGACCATTAAACAAAAACTTCTGGTTTCCTAAGTGGACCTAGAGAAGTATGGCTACCTCAAGTTTATCAATTTCTTAGTAAGCAACATAACCTACTTCATTATTATTTAATTAATTAGATAATTAATCAAGTGTTCTGTGAAAGGGCCATATATGCAAAGCAACCCTCAAATACCAAAGGAGCCAAGAAACCAAAGAAGGAGGCAGAGAAATCCAGTTTGTTGGTATTGGGTGATTTATTGGAGAATTTACAGACAGAATCATCATCTTGCGCAGGTGCAGACAGGTAGATCTCTGCACTACAAACCCCTAGACATAGGATTTATATCTTGGAACATAAGTGTAGTGCTCTGGAAGATATGTGTAGGATGCTACAGTCATCACAGCCTATGATCTCTGCAACAACAAGGGTTGAAGAAAACTTACAATGAATTGGTGTTCCTATATGAAGAGTAATAATATCAACTAAACATTATGGAGGCATTATCAGCTCAAGGTTAGTCAGAAGTTACATGGTGGATTTACATTTAAAATAAAGTCACTCTTGAGTCTTGTCTTGACTCAAGTCAAGATAATTCAGTGAAAGACATTACTGAGAAACATGGTTCCATTACAAAATCTCATTATCTTAGAAATTCATTAAAAACTCAAACCAGCAGTCTAGGACCTTAAGTATTATGGATGATTATTAACTGGGTTATACCACAGATAACTGTAAATTGAACACTCTATGTCACCACTTCGGATTGTTTCTTTTTTGCTTAAGGATAATTATAAATAGAACTCAGAACTCTACAGAAAAGCACCCAACTCAGTAAAACTCATAAGGAGTCCAACTCACTGGACCTTTCCTCTCTCAATGCTGTTAAGTTTCCAAGGCTGGTTTTGGTACCTTATAGCAAAAACACATGGCCTCAGAGGATGAACTTAGTGTGCTAAATAAATTATTTACCTTCCAAAAGTACTTCAGGATGAAATAATAATGTCTTCTCTACCCAGAGCTTTACTATTGAATGTGTTTGCACATCAGTCATCTCATATTACTTCCACAAGGGCCTCAGGAGAAGCTCAAGCCAGGTATTCACATTTGCCTCTCTTCAAAGCAGAAAAACTCTTGTAAGATACGACAGACAGAGAAGGATTAGTCTGGAAGTTGTCCACATCACTGCAACTTAAACACAAAACTCTTTTCTTCATCAAAATTTGTTATCATTATATCTCACCTTATTAAAAAAACTAAAGTGTCTTATTTTTTTCTTCTTGTAAGAAATCAGAAAAGATTTGATTTTCCAATGTTAATACAGTTAAAAACAAAAAAGGTGGACTGCCATACTATGCCTTTGTGATGGCTGCTTAGAAAACTGCCACAAATGTACAGCTTCATTTCCAAACAGTAGAAAGGCAGAGGGAAGTAGAAAATGGGTCAAATAATTCCCAAATAAAGAGTCTAATCAGAAATTTTCCTCTTTCAAATTCTCTATCATTAAATACATATATCAATGGAGATATATTAACATAGAATTGGGTTCTTTGAAGAGGGTGATATCATAATAAAAACCTCTGTCAGACAGCTGGTAATGAGAAGACCTATTTTATACAGTGCATGTCATTTCGTGAAACTGTTTACCCCTGGTCGCCTGAAAGCAGACCATGCACACACCCCGCCTCCAGCTCAGGGAGAAGAGAAAAGGAAATGCCAACTGTCTAGGTGACTGTTACTTATTTTGCTTAGTTGAGCATCACAGAAAGACACAAGCTTAGGCAAAAACTGGCTGGCTTGAGAAAGAGAGGAAAGCATCTAGAGATAGTCCAGAAACATGGGGCTCAAAATCCGGGAAAAGCTATCCCTCTGTGCCCCAAGAGTAAGATGTGCAGCTAGCTGAACATGTTCTGAGGAGCAAAGACCCATTAAGACGTCACAATGAAGAGAGGGCTAAACTGTATACACAGGTGAGATTACAGGTATGTCTCCCACTCACACCCATGCCTATTGTATTATGTTAAGCTTCAAGATACCCTGCGTAGGGAGAAACACACACATAAGAAAGCAAAGATATGAAGTAAGCTGGAAGATTCTAACTAGAAAAGAACTTTGGCTATAGTTACTGGCACATAAGACTACCAGACACAAATAAATCAGAAGCTACTAGAATTGGGGAGAAACTGCATTGCCAAAGACATGTGAGCCTAAAACAGTCAATGACTGTCAAAATAACCCAACTTTCCACAAGCAGAAAGCAGGCTGTGGGATCTTGCAGCCCCTAACCCCTGAGGAAGACGTTCTCCCTATTTTAGTCCATTTTCTGTTTCTTATAACAGAAAACCCAAAACTCAGTAATTTATAAAGAAAAGGAATTCATTTCTCAAAGTTATAGAAGCTGAGAAGTCTAAGGTGAAGGAGGAGAATCTGGTGACGGTTTTCTTGCTGGTGGGGACTCTGCACAGAGTCCTGAAATGGGGTAGGGCATCACACGGTAAGGGGGCTGAGTATGCTAGCTCAGGTATCTCTTCCTCTTCTTATAAAGCCACCAATTCCACTTCCCTGATAACACATTAATCCATTAACACACGAATGGATAAATCCACTCATAAGAGAACAGTCCTTAAGATCCAATCACATCTTAAAGTCCCCACCTCTCAATGCTGCTATACTGGAGATTAAGCTTCAACATGAGTTTTGAAGAGGACAAATATTCAAACCATAGCACTCCCAAGGCCTAGCCAGATGGAGCAAGGAGGCCTGGAGGACAACAGACCAGTTTCTTCTGCCCTCACTCCCAGGATAGGAGGTAAAAGAATCAGACACACTATACTGTGACCATGATGAATGAAGACAAAAACAAGATTGTGCCAAAATCTCTCTCCCCACTGACATAAGTGATGACTGTTTCTTTACCAATCATAACTTTAACCTCACTCCCGTCTATCCTCCTTATAGATAAGATTGAATGAGATACTCATCATAAAACTGTCCCTACTTACTGATAGCACCCCACTTTATTGAACGCTCCCCCAAATCACCTAACAAAAGCCCAAATCCTGTAACAGGTTCGTTCCAATACCCTCTTACCACAACACCCCATGGGTCCCAGGTGAGTGTCTAGTAGCCTTTGCTTAGAAAACATTGATAGATGCCTTCATAATACTTGCCCATGGGATGTTGCTTTTACTGTGGACCAAGAACTGATGTTTATCTTCCATTAGTCTCCTTCCAAAATGGAAGTTTCAAAAATTGCCATTGGCTTGATATTATACAATGTGAACACCAGATAAGCTGCGTCAGTTCAGTCATCAAACCACAAAAGTGACAACAGGTTTTGATAAAGACTACACAACACTAGAAATTCATCCTCTGTGCAAGACACGGTAACTAGGGCAACTCTGGATTGTGTCCCTGGAGAGATAAGCACATGACAACTGTCAAAGAAGAGTGTGCCAAGGCGAAGGACTGAGACAGATATAACCATAAAGAACTGTGCTCCCCTTTCCCAGGACAGCATTGAAACTGGGAAGCAACTGTCAACCAGAAACAACACAATGCAGATTTCTCACCTCCATCTAGATAGAACCCTGTAACTAGATCTTGCCGGTGGAAAGCATGAAGAGATACAGATCATGGTCCTTGTCACTTGCGGGCCAACATGGCTGAGAAGCACGTGTGCCTTCTCCATGTGTGCTCCCCCACCTGCCAGCTGGACTGACAGGAAGCTGGGCCTGGAGGATGAGGATGCCACCTCCATAGCAGATGGCATGACCACCCACTGTGAGGAACTGGGCCGAATCACCACACAGAGGAAAGCTGATCACTGATGAGGAACATCCACAGTGAACTGTTACATGAGCAGGAAGTAAATTTTACCATGTAAGGCCCTGAAATTTGTGGGATTGTTACAGATGTGAAAGTTACCCAAAATATCCAAAATTTGGGCAAGAGATACAGAGTAAAAGCATGAATCAGATACTGAGGTACCAGCTCTCAGTTTGCACTGGAACCACAAAGGGCTAACCCCTTAAGGTAGAGAATAAGTCCTCAGAAGCAAGTGAGCCCTCCCAAGCACTGAGCCTTTGTTCTACTCATCCGGTTGTCCTCAAGACAACACTGGATTAAGTTGGCTCCTTTAAGACTAAAGAACTGGCACGGCACGGTGGCTCACGCCTGTAATCCCAGCACTTTGGGAGACTGAGAAGGGCAGATCATGATGTCAGGATATCAAGACCATCCTGGCCAACATGGTGAAACACCATCTCTATTAAAACAGAAAAAATTAGCTGGGCATGGTGGCATGTGCCTGTAGTCCCAGCTACTGAGGAGACTGAGGCAGGGGAATCGCTTGAACCCAGGAGGCAGAGGTTGCAGTGAGCCAAGATCACGCCACTGCACTCCAGCCTGGCAACAGAGCAAGACTCTGTCTCAGGAAAAAAAAAAAAAAAAAAAGAACCTTAGCAGTACCTGATGAAAACCTCTCTAAAAACAATAATCATCCCAGGTTTCAAATTATTCCTCAAAAATATTCTGCAAATACAAATGTCTAGCACCCTAAAAGAAATTAGTGACACATTGAGGAAGAAACAGTAGAAATCACAGAAAAAAGTATATGTACAAAGACAAGAAGTTGGAATTACCTAGTACAGACTACTTTAACAACCACCCTTGTATAACAACAAAAACCCAAACAACCCAGTTAAAAATCTGGCAAATGACCTGAATAGAAATTTCTCTCAAGAACACATACTAACGGGCAATAAGCACATGAAAAAATGGTCAACATTACTAATCATTAAAGAAAAGCAAATTAAAACCACAAAGAGATATCATCTCATACCCGTTAGAATGGCTATTATCAAGATAATAATAAGTGTTGGTTAGGATGTGGAGAAGCTGGAACCCTTGGGCATTGCTGGTAGAAATGTAAAATGCTGGGGCTGCTATGAAAACAATAGTCACTCCTCAAAAAGTTAAGAAAAGTATTAGCATGTGATCTAGCAATTCCGTTTCTGGGTATATGCACAAATGAAGTAAAAGCAAGGGACTCAAATATTTTTATACCCATGTTCATGGCAACATTATTCACTACAGCCAAAAGATACCATCAAAGAATGAAAAAACAAAATATGGTGTATATATACAATGGAATATTATTCAATCTTAAAAAGGGAAGAAATTCCAACACATGCTACAACATGGATGAACCCTGAAGATATTACGCTACATTAAATAAGCCAGTCACAAAAGGAAAAATATTTATTACTCCACTTACATGAGGTATCTTCAGCAGTCAAATTCATAAAAACAGAAAGTAGAAGGCTGGTTGCCAGGGGTTTTGGAAAGGGAGTTATTGATTAACGAGTAAAGAGTTTCAGTTTTACAAGATAAAGAGTACTGGAGATGGATGGTTACACAACAACATGAATGAACTTAATGTCACAGAATTGTACACATAAAATGTACTATTTAAAATGGCAGGCCGGGCCCAGTGGCTCACACCTGTAATCCCAGCACTTTGGGAGACCGAGGCAGGCGGGTCACGAGGTCAAGAGTTCGACACCAGCCTGGCCAATATGGGGAAACCCCATCTCTACTAAAAATACAAAAATTAGCCAGGTGTGGTGGCATGCACATGTAGTCCCAGCTACTTGGGAGGCTGAGGTGGAAGAATCACTTGAACCTGGGAGGCAGAAGTTGCAGCAAGCCAAGATTAAGCCACTGCACTCCAGCCTGGGTGACAGAGCAAGACTTCATCTGAAAAAAACAATTAAATAAAAATAAAATGGCAAATTTTATGTTATATGTTTGACTAAAATTTTTAAACTACACTTGCAATAGTTAGAAATGAAATTAGAAGCTGCAAAAAGTAACAGTTTTAATTTTTTTAAATCTAAAACTGAAAAGTTAAAAAGTCATAAATGGATTTTAAAGCAGATTAGGTGCTGCTGAAGAAAGAATTAGTGAATTGGAAACTAGGTCAAAGTAAAATATTCAAAGTATTAAGTGTAGAGGCCAAAATCTAGAAATATAAAAGACAGAGAGCATGAGAACACATGGTGAGAAATCTAACACAAATTTAATCAGAGTCCCAGAAAGATAGAAAGAAAGAAAAGAGATGATACAGAAGCAATATCTGAAGAAAATGGCAGCGAATTTTCCAGACTTATGAAAGACATCATGCCATAGATACAAGAAGCCAACATACCTCAGGCAGGAGCATTGAACTTAGTGAAACCATAGAAACCTAAGGATAATGGGAAAATCCTTTAAGGCAATAGATTACCTCCAGAAGACAGCAGTTACATTTACTGACTTCAGAACAGGAACAAGAAAAGCCAGATGCTGTGGAAATATATCTCCAATGTGCTGGAAAAAAAAATGCCAACATTAAATTCAATATACGGAAACAAAATCATTTAAGAATAAACATGAGAGTGTGATATAAGTGAAAACAGCAAAGTAAGAACTTCCAAAAATCCCTTTTCACAAATGCAATTTTTAAATGGCAAAAATTGTCCAAATCAACTTTTTTCAGAAATCTAGATATTTAACCAAAGGGTTGCCACAATCTGGAGAACATTTGTTAAAGAAAAATGGTTAAATATCCAAGAACAGAAATTCTGTGGTATTTTAACTTACCCTATTCCCATTTCCTGCCCCCTAACACTACCCCAGCTCTACAGTCCTCTTGAAAACCAACAGCCTACAATCATAGTGAAAACCAAGAGCCTGGCAGCAACAGAAGAGGACAAAACAGGGTTGGAGCCCCTTCAAAGTCTTATTATTTGATATGGCTAACAGGTTCCACTTGCAAGGTTACATTTATTTGACCTGACACAAAGGTCACTGAAAAGTATTTTCCACAGAGGTGTCTGTCAAAACAACTAAAGGCAACTGTTTAATTTTGTGACTACCTGAGACAGTGGACAATAGTTGGAGCAAATAATATATTAACCCAAAAGCTTAAAAGGAAAATCTGGGGAATGAGATGCCCACAGGGTATTAAAAACTCTGTATATTTCTGGTAATCCAGAAAGCCATGGTGCATGTACTCAAGGTTGTGTGAATGCCCAGAAAAGAAACTGGAGTGCCCTGAGATAGCCCTAAGCTCTCACACTGGGCTGACATTGAGACTCTGCACAATCAGAAAATGAAGACTAAGGCAGTTATAAACTGGTAGGTTAAGGGTTGACACATGCCCAAACACACACACAGCGTCTCTTGGGAGAGAGTATGAGACTTAATGGTTCCATGTATTTAAAGAAATCTCTGTCCAATTATTAGCTGACCACTAAGCTATTCAAGTACAGAATCAGTGAAGATATATGACAAAGAATACATACTTGACGGGGCACAGTAGCTCACACCTGTAATCCCAGCACTTTGGGAGGCCAAAGCAGGCAGATCACCTGAGGTTGGGAGTTCAAGACCAACCTGACCAACATGGAGAAACCCTGTCTCTACTAAAAATACAAAATTAGCCGGACATGGTGGCACATGCCTGTAATCCCATCTACTCGGGAGGCTGAGGCATAAGAATTGCTTGAACCCAGGAGGTGGAAGTTGTGGTGAGCCAAGATCGCACAACTGCACTCCAGCCTGGGAAACAAGAGCAAAACTCTGTCTCAAAAAAAAAACAAAAAACAAAAAGAATACAGACTTTACAGAGTTAGTTCAGGAAAGTCACTAAATAAATGAACAGAAGCTACTACAACAAGCAGCAACAACAAAAAAATGGAAAAAAGGAGAATCAGATTTCCAGAGTTGCCACATTATATTATTTAAAACATAAAGTTTTCAAAAAAGTATTATGAGACTTACGAAGAAACAGGAAAATATGGCCCATACACAGGAAAAGAAAAAGCAATCAACAGAAACTGTTCCCAAGGAACTCCCAGTGTTAGACTTTAAATAATATATTTTAAATACATTTGAAAAACTAAAGGAAGCCATGTCTAAAGGATTAAAAAATGGCAGTGGTGTTTCATCAAGTAGCCATCAATAAAGAAACAGAAATTATAAAAAGAAACCAAATAAAAATTCTAGAGTTAAAAAATAAAATAATTGAAACAGCAAATTCATTAGAGGGGTTCAACATCATATTTGAACAGGCAGAAGAATCAGTGAGCTTGATGATAGATCAACTGAGGTTATCCAATCTAAGGAACAGAAAGTAAAAAGAAGTTAAAAAAAAATCCAACAAAGAACTAACATCCAGGATCTACAAGAAACTCAAACAACTCAAAAAGAAGAAAAACATAACCCCATTAAAAAGTGAGCAAACAACATGAACAGGCATTTTTCAAAAGATATACAAATGGCCAATGAACATATGAAAAAGTGCTCAACATCACTAATCACCAGAGAAATACAAATTAAAATGACAATGAGATACCATCTTACAACACTCAAAACAGCTATTATTAAAAAGTCAAAAAATGACAGATGTTGGCAAATATGGAGAAAAAAGGAAAACAAATGTAAATTAGTACAACCTCTATGGAAAACAGTATGGAGATTTCTCTAAGAACTAAAAATAGAAATAGAACTACCATTCAATCCAGCAATCCCACTACTGTGTATCTACACAAAGGAAATCACTATATCAAAGCACTATTCACAATAGAAAGATATGGAACCAATCTACCTATCAACAGATGACTGGATAAAGAAAATACAGTATACATGTACCATAAAATACTACTGAGCCATATAAAAATATGAAAGCATGTCCTTTGCAGCAACATGGATAGACTTGGAGGCCATTATCCTAAGTGAAATAATTCAGAAACACAAAGTCAAATACCATATATTCTCATTTACAAGAGAATATGGGACTAAGTAATATGTATACAAGGACACACAGAATGTAAACACAGACACCAGAGACTTGGAAAGGTGGGAGGATGAGAGGGGGGTGAGGGATGAGAAATTACCTAGTGGGTAAAATGTAACTATTCGGGTGATGCTTATACTAAAAGCCTAGATTTCATCAGTATGCAATATATCCACGTAATAAAACTGTACTTGTTCCTTCTAAATATATTTTTAAATTAAAAAACTTATTAAAAACAAAACTGTAACAAGTGCAGATAACTGTAAAACACAATAATTATAAATCTGTGTTGAAATGCACAGAATGTATAAAGATGTACTTCTTTTTTTCTCAGCTCACTGCAACCTCCACCTCCTGGGTTCAAGCAATTCTCCTGTCTCAGCCTCCCAAGTAGCTGGGATTACAGGCACATGCCACCAAGCCCGGCTAATTTTTGTTATTTTTTTAGTAGAGATGGGGTTTTATCATATTGGTCAGGCTGGTCTTGAACTCCTAACCTCAAGTGAGCTGTCTGCCTCGGCCTCCCAAAGTGCTGGGATTACAGATGTGAGCCACTGTGCCCAGCCAAGATGTACTTTGTATGACAATAACAGCACAAAGGAGGAAGGAGGGAATGGAGACATACAGAAGCAAAGTTTTTGTGTACTAGTGAAATTAGACTGGTACTAATCCAAACTAAACTGTTGTAAACTGTCAGTAGTAAGCCCCCAAGTAACCCCTAAGAAAATAACAAAAAACGTAAAAAGAAAGGATAAGGCAAATAAAACAGTACACTAGAAAATACCTATCTAACACAAAGTCAGTAATGGAGTAATAGAAAATTCAAAAAGACACTGCATACAGAAAACAAGAAGCAAAATGGCTCTATAAATTTCACCTTATCAAAATTGCATTAAACGTAAATGGATTCAACATTCCAATATAAGCAAAGAAATTGTCTAAATGGATTTTTTCCTGATTCAATTATATGTAGTATACAAGAAATACACTTAAATTAAAAGACACAGATAGGCTGAAAGCATGGAAAAATATATACAATGCAAACAGTAACAAAAGGAGAGCTTGACTGGGTATACTACCATCAGAAAAAAATGGTCTTTAAGACAAAAATTGTTATTAGAGACAAAGAATATTTTATAAGTATAAAAAGGTCAATTTATCAAGAAGATATAACAATTATATACATATATATCTCAAAATAAAGCCCCAGAATACACGAAACAAAAATTAAAAGAAACAAAGGGAGAATTAGACAGCTCAACAGTAATAGTTGGAAACTTCAAAAATCCATTTTCAATTCAGGATGGAATGAAAGACAGAAAATCAGAAAGAGAACAAAACATTTAAACAACATTAATAAACTAATTAGACCTAACAGACATTTATAGAATTCTCCACTCAAAAAGCAGAAAACGTATTATTCTCAAATACACATGGAACATTCTCTAGAATAGACCAGGTGTTAGGCAAGAAAATAAGTCTTAAAATTTTAAAGGACTGGAATAATACAAAATATGTTCCCTAAACACAAGGGATAAAAAACAGAAATCAGTAACAGATAGAAATTTAAGAAATGCAAGTCTGTGAAAATCAAACAATACACTGCTAAATAACCAAAGAGTCAAGGAAGAAATCACAAGGAAAATTAAAATTGATGATTTGAGATCATTAAAAATGAGGCCAGGCACAGTGGCTAATGCCTGTAATCCCAGCACTTTGGGAGGCCATGGTGGAAGGACTGCTTGAGGCCAGGAGTTTGAGACCAGCCTGAGCAACATGACAAGACCCTGTGTCTCACAAATAATAATAAAAAAAAAATTAGCCAGGCATGGGGGAAGGCACCTGTGGTCCCACCTACCCAGGAGGCTAAGGTGGGAAGATGGTTTGACCTCAGGAGAATCAAGGTTGAGGCTGCAGTGATCTGTGATGGCACCAATACATTCTAGCCTGGATGACAGAGCAAGACCCTGTCTCACCCAAAAAAATAAAAAATAAAAAACATATCAAAACTTATGAAAGGCAGTGAAAGCAGTTCTTACAAAGTTAGAGCTGTAAACACCTATATTAAAAAAGAAACATCTCAAATTGATAACCTACAGTTCTACCTTAAGAAATTATAAAAGAGCCAACTAAACCTTTGCAAACAAAAGAAAGAAAAAAACAAATATTGGGGCAAAAATGAGATAGAAAATAAAAAACGATGAAACCAAAGTTGGTTTTTTGAAAATACCAACAACATTGACAAACCTTTATCTAGAATGACCAGGAATAAAAAGAGAGAAGACTCAATTTACTAAAATCTGAAAGAAAACTACCAACCTCATAGAAATAAAAGGACTATAAAGAAGTATTATGAATGTTGGCCAACAAATTGGATAAGCTAGGTGAAATTCACAAATTCCTAGAAAGAAACTATCAAAACTCACTCAAAAAATAGTACATCCAGAAAAAATCTAAAAGCAGCAAAGATATTGAGTATTTTAAAAATTTTCCACAAGGAAAAGTTTACAAACAGATGGCTTCACTATTCAATTCTACCAAACATTTAAAGAAGAATGAACACCAATCATTCACAAGGAGTAAAGGATACTTCCAAACTCATTCTATAAGGCCAGTATTACCCTAACACCAAAACCAGACAAAGAGATCACAAGAAAACTACCAATTAACATACCTTAAGAATACAGACATAAAAATCCCTAACAAGGCCAGGTGTGGTGGCTCACACCTGTAATCTCAGCACTTTGGGAGGCCGAGGTAGGTGGATCAGTTGAGGTCAGGAGTTTGAGACCAGCCTGGCCAACATGGCAAAACCCTGTCTCTACTAAAAATACAAAAATCAGCTGGGGATGGAGGTGTGGGCCTGTCATCCCAGCTACTTGAGAGGCTGAGGCAGGAGAATCACCTGGGAGGCAGAGTTGCAGTGAGCTGAGATCACACCGCTGTACTCCAGCCTGGGTGACAGAGCGAGAATCCATAACAAAAAAAAAAAAAAAAAAAAAAAAAAATCCTCAACAAAATACTAGCAAACCAAATCTACCAACATATAAAAACCAAATCTACCACTTGCCATGACAAGTGGAATTTATCTAAGGAATTCAAAGTTGGTTCAACATACAAAACTGAATCAATGTAATACATGACATTAATAAAGGACAAAAATAACATAGTATAGATGCAGGAAAAGCATCTGACAACATTCAACTCCCTTTTGTGATAGGAAAAAAAAAAACAGAAACAAAAACAAAAAAAACACTCAACAAAATAGGAATAGAAGAGAAATTCCTCAACCTAATTAAGGGCATCTACAAAAATCCACAGCTAACTATACTTACTGGTGAGAGGCTAAAAGCTTTCCCCCTAAGGTGAAGAACAAACAATGATGTCCACCCATGCCACAGCAATTCAACATTGTATTAAAGGTTGTAACCAGGGTCATTACATAAGAAAAATGTTTAAAAGGCATCCAGATTAGAAATAAAGAATTAAAAGTATCTATATCTGCAGATAATATAATCTTGCATATAGAAAATCTTCAAGAATCCACTAAAAAACTATTACAGCTACTAAGTCCTATGCTCATGGATTGGAAAACTTAATATTGTTAACCTGACAATACTCCCCAAATTGATCTACAGATTCAATTAATCCCCATCAAAATTCCACCTGCATTTTTTTTTTTTAAGAAAGTGACAAAGTAGTCTTAAAAATCATATGGAAATGCAAGGGACAATGAATAACCAAAATAAATAAAAAGAACAAAGTTGAAGGACTCACATTTCCCAATCTTAAAACTTAGTACAAAGCTATAATATTCAAGACTGTGTGCTGCTGGCATAGAGAAAAACATAGGTCAATGAAATACGAGTTGAGAGTTCAGAAATAAACCCATATTTTATGGTCAATTGATTTTTGACAAAGGTGCTAAGGCCATTCAATAGGTAGTCTTTTCAACAAATGGTACCAGGACAACTAGATAGCCACAGGCAGAAGAATAAAGTTAAATTCCTCCCTTAAAACATAGATAAAAATTAACTCAAAATGCACTGAAGACTACATTTCAGAGCTAAAACTGGAAAACCCTTAGAATAAAACAGAGGTGTAAATCTTTGTGACCTAGGATTAAGTAATGTCTAAAATATGACAAACCACAAGCAACAAAAGAAAAAAATAAAAATGGTATTATCAAAATAAAAACCATTTGTGCATCAAAGGATACTATCAAGAAAATGAAAAGACTACACACAGTTGGAGGGAAAATATTTGCAAATCATTTATCTAATAAGACACTAATATACAGAATATATATAGAACATTTACAACTCAGTGATAAAAAGACAATCCAGTTTTTAAATGGGCAAAGGATTTAAATAGCCATTTCTCCAAAGAAAAAACAAAAACGGCCAAATAAGCAGTACATGAAAAAGGCTGAATATCATTACTCACTAGAGAAATGCTAATTAATACCACAATAAGATACTACTTCCCACCCACTACATGGCTATATTTAAAAAACTGGAAAATAACAAGTGTTGAAGAAAATGTAGAAATTGGAACCCCATAAATTACTGATGGGAATATAAAATGCTTCATTTACATTCCAAATCATTTGGAAATTTACATTGCCAGATTGTTTCCCAAAGATGCTCCACCATCTTTGGGAAACAATTCGGCAGTTACTCAAAAACTTAAACAGAGTTACTGTATGACTCAGCAATTCTACTTCTAGTATAAACCCAAGACAAGTGAAAACATATATTCATATGAAAACTCACACGATTGTTCATAGCATGTTGTTCATAACGCCAAAAAACAACCCCAATGTCTACTGATGAATGGATAAACAAAATGCCATATATCTATACAACTGAATATTATTCAGCCATGAAAAGGAATAAAATACTGACACATACTAACTGCAACATGGATAAAGCTTGAAAACATTATGCAAAATGAAAGAAGCCAGACACAAAAGGCCACATATTATATAATTTCATTCATATTAAATGTCCATAATGGGCAAACTCTTAGAGATGAAAACTAAATTAACAGTTGCCAGGGCCTTTGGGCAGGGAGAAACAGGTAGTTATTGTATATGAGGTTTATTTTTAAGGTGAACAAAATGTTCTGGAATTATGTAGAGATGATAGCTGCATAACCTTGAAAATATACCAAAAACACTCAATTGTAAAGTTTAAAAAGGTGAATTTTATGGTGTGTGAATTATATCCAACAAAATGTTGAAGCAAATTGAAAGAATTTGTTAAAAGATGAAATAAAAATATTTTTAGATTAAAAAATACACAGTGTTGGCCAGGAGCAGTGGCTCACGCCTGTAATCCCAGCACTTTGGGTGGTTGAAGGGGACAGATCACAAGGTCAAGAGATCAAGACCATCCTAGCCAACATGGCGAAACCCCATCTCTACTAAAAATATAAAAATTAGCTGGGCGGCTCCTCACCAGCAACGGAACAAAGCAGGATGGAGAACGAATTTGATGAATTGACAGAAGCAGGCTTCAGAAGGTGGGTAATAACAAACTTCTCTGAGTTAAAGAAACATGTTCTATCCCAATGCAAAGAAACTAAAAACCTTGAAAAAAAGGTTAGATGAAATGCTAACTAGAATAACCAGCTTAGAGAAGAACATAAATGACTTGACGGAGATGAAAAACAGAGCACAAGAACTTAATGAAGCATACACAAGTTTCAATAGCCAAATAGATCAAGCAGAATAAAGGATATCAGAGATTGAATATCAACTCAATGAAATAAAATGAGAAGGCAAGAAAAGAGAACAAAGAGTGAAAAGAAATGAAGAAAGTCTTCAAGAAATATGGGATTACGTGAAAAGACCTAATCTACGCTTGATCGGAGTGTACCAGAAGATGACGGGGAGAATGAATCCAAGCTGGAAAACACTCTTCAGGATATTATCCCAGAGAACTTCCCCAACCTAGCAAGGCAGGCCAACATTCAAATACAGAAAATACAGAGAACACCACAATGATACTCCTCTAGAAGAGCAACCTCAAGGCACATAATTGTCAGGTTCACCAGGGTTGAAACAAAGGAAAAAAATACTAAGGGAAGCCAGAGAGAAAGGTTGGGTCACCCACAAAGGGAAGCACATCAGACTCACAGCAGAAACCCTACAAGCCAGAAGAGAGTGGGGAGCCAATATTCAACATCCTTAAAGAAAAGAACTTCAAATCTAGAATTTCATATCCAGCCAAACTAAGCTTCACAAGTGAAGGAGAAATGAAATCCTTTATGAACAAGCAATTGCTGAGAGATTTTGTCACTACCAGACCTGCCCTGCAGGAGCTCCTGAAGGAAGCACTGAACACAGAAAGGAAAAACCAGTACCAGTCACTGCAAAAGAGAACCAAATGGTAAAGACCAACGATGCAATGAAGAAATTACACCAACCAAAGGGCAAAACAACCAACCAGTAATAATATGGCAGGATCAAATTCACATATAACAATATTAACATGAAATGTAAATTGACTAAATGCCCCAATCAAAAGACACAGACTGGCAAATTGGATAAAAAGCCAAGAACCATCAGTGTGCTGTATTCAGGAGACCCATCTCATGTGCAAAGACACACATGGACTCAAAATAAAGGGAGGGAAGATTTACCAAGCAAATGGAAAGCAAAAAAAACCAGGGGTGGCAATCCTAGTCTCTGATAAAACGGACTTTAAACCAACAAAAATCAAAAGAGACAAAGAAGGGCATTACATAATGGTAAAAGGATCAATACAACAAGAAGAGCTAACAATCCTAAATATATACATACCCAATACAGGAGCACCTAGATACATAAAGCAAGTCCTTAATGACCTACAAAGGGACTTAGACTCCTGCGCAACAATAGTAGGAGACTTTAACACTTCACTGTCAATATTAAACATATCAATGAGACAGAAAATCAACAAGGAAATCCAGGACTTGAATGCAGTTCTGGACCAAACAAACTTAATAGACATTTACAGAACTCTTAACCCCAAATCCACAGAATATACATTCTTTTCAGCACCATATTGCACTTACTCTAAAATTGACCAAATAATTGGAAGTAAATCACTCCTCAGCAAATGCAAAAGAATGGAAATAATAACAAACAGTCTCTCAGACCACAGTGCAATCAAATCTTAATCCTGCACTCAGAATTAAGAAGCTAACTAAAAACTGCAAAACTTCATGGAAAATGAACAACTGGCTCCTGAATGTAGACTGGATGAAGAATGAAATGAAGGCAGAAATAAAGATATTCTTCAAAACCAGTGAGAATGAAGACATGACATACCAGAATCTCTGGGACACATTTAAAGCAGTGTCTAAAGAGAAATTCATAGCAATAAATGCCCACATGAGGAGCAACGAAACATCTAAAATCAACACCCTAGCATCAAAATTGAAAGAGTTAGAGGAACAAGATCAAAAAAACTCAAAAGCTAGCAGAAGAAAAGAAATAACTAAGATCAGAACAGAACTGAAGGAGATTGAGATATAAAAAACCCTTCAAAAAATCAACAAATCTAGGAACTGGTTTTTTGAAAAGATCAACAAAATAGACTGCTAGCCAGACAATAAAAAAGAAAAGAGAGAAGAATCAAATAGATACAATAAAAAACGATAAAGGGGACATCACCACCAATTCCACAGAAATACAAACTACCATCAGAGATTACTACAAACAACTGTATGCACACAAACCAGAAAATCTGG
>CAUYQU010091657.1:0-84860 GCA_963574635.1 Cheracebus regulus
TTGTTAAACACAATTATTGGCATAAAAGAGGTTTTTAATACCCATTTTTAGACTGTATTCTAGCCTGGGCAATAAAACAAGAATCCCATTCTCTCTCCCTCTTTCTCTTCCTCTTTCTTTCTCTCTTTCATTCTTTTTTCTTTGTTTTGCTGTTTCTTTCTTTCTCCTTTTCTTTTTCTAAAATCTCTTCCTCTTTCTCTTTTATTTTTTTTCGTTTGCTGTTGCTTTCTTTCTCCTTTTCTCTTTTTCTAAAATCTCTTCCTCTTTCTTTCTCTTGCATTCTTTTTTCTCTTTTGCTGTTTCTTTCTTTCTCCTTTTCTGTCTTTTTCTAAAATCTCTTCCTCTTTCTCTCTTTCATTCTTTTTATTCTAAAAAAAAAAAAATCCAGTTTTTTTAAAAAAAGTAAATGGGAAGTATTATTAGGCAGAAAAATAAATCCACAGAGAGAAGTATTCATGTGACTAAAAAGCAAACAAATTTATAAAAACCCAGAAAAAATGAAGTGTTATTTCATTCATTAAAATTTTTATTCTGAGTGCTTCAATCAAAAAAGGTTTCATAAGATTATTTACAATGCTGAATGTACAATTACGAAGGTATGCCTTTTTACAAGAGGGTACCATTCTTGAGCAGCAATACAATTTTAAAAATATAAAGATGCAGTATCATTTCTGATATAAAGTTATTTAAAAAAATCCAAGGTCTTAGGGAATTCACAAATCATAACCAGAAGTAATTTAATGTACACATAATTACCAAATTTTAATACATTAAAAATGTGTAAATGCCCACAGACTGTACAAAAATCAATACCCCATTTTGTTAAAAGCTCCCAACCACCTCCCACCATAAATATACAAAAACCTATTTTTAGATATGTCAAAACTGCATGCATGCATGTTTTCTAAAACTTGAATTTTGCTTTTCACTGAATAATGTTATTGATAGCTGTTTTTGGAACAGACTACATAAACATTGATATATTGGTTACCATGCCCTTGAAACTGCGCAGTACTTTCATAAACATGGGGAACAAAGTAAATAGAGTAAAAACTGCAACAGTTTTGTTTAGATGCAAGTGCCATTTGGAAAGCTTTCGAATTTAAGGATTACAAAACTACTGTAAAAAGTATGTATTCTGTTGTTGGCTTAGCCATTTTTATTCAAGCATTATTTGCAGCACTGCTTTACAGCAGTTGGTGCTAGAAGATACAAAACATATAGTTACCACTATTTATACTTCAGGGAGAAAAAAAAGGTTTAAACAACCCTGAGGGAGACACACATTAAAAATCTTGTTATTTATTTAAAAAGTTAAAAAGTTACATATCATTATTTAACAATTACTTTCTCAGACATTTCTGTCCTTTAAGTATGTGCATAAATAAAATCTAAATCAGCAATATTTATTCATCTTAATACATCAAAATAATATATGTACAGATTTTAAAATTTAGGTCTATATGAACTCAAATAATTTAATGTGAAATTCAGAAAGAAAATTATGTAATGGTGACCTACAGAGAGAAGACTCAGTCTATCTATGGCACTGAGTAGAACCCACACCTGGCTTCACAGACATTCTTCAAATAACATTCTCAATGTGAATAACCCACCGTGTCTATATTCAAATTAACTTCCTACAAATGCTCTTCCACCTCCCACAACATCTCGTTCCTTGGAAAACAATATGGACAGATGAGATATAAAACCCTTATTAACTCTAAATGTTATAAGGAGGGTGTGTGTGTGTGTCAAAAATAGCTCTTTATGATCATGCTCTTAAAGATTGTTAAATACAATCTGATAACTGAATTTTAAGCTGCTACTTAGCAATTCCTTTAATTATATGCTTGAGTGCTTAAACCAAATAATAAAATGCACAATTCTGGAGAGCACTGAAGAATAACAGGAGCATATTTGAAATTAATATGGAAATTATAAAATGATCCAGAGAATAAGTAACTATAGAAAATAGTGCTAATTCACAGCTCAAGAGGTCTAAGATGCATAGCTTCATAGGATTATTCATGGAACAACTGTTATTATCATCTAATGTGTATTAACAGCATATTATACATTTTGATGGAGAACTTCGATTATATTTTTGGAAGAATCATCAGTGGCAATAGCAGTTAACAGTGATCCTGAGTGTAACTTCTATTTTTCTACAGTTACCAAACATCATCCAGGTCTTTGCAGCATAAAGAGTGAGAACCATTTGGTCCTACAATTCTAGGTAAAATTTGGTAAATTGGTAAATATATGCTGGGAAAATAACGATCAGCTAGAAGCAGAAAGCACAGCAAGCATGTTACTGGCTATGGAAGAACACAGAACAATGTCATACTGTTTTAATAGTTTAGTGTCCATTTTATAGCACTATCAGTTTTCTGAGTTTTGCCAAACTGCTGGATCCTACACATAAAAGGCATTTTACAAGTTACTTTAATTTTGGCAAGAATTTAAACGTTAATCAGGCCAAACAGAAAGGTGAAACATGTTTTTCCACATTTCTTTTGGCTCAATGAATGTCAATTTTTTTTTTAACTTTATTTCCTCATATTTTTTTCTCCCAGAAATTTCCACACCAAATATGCTCATTTTTAATAGTCCAATTCAAAACAGACATGCTCTGACCTCTGACGCCACCTAATGGCATAAAACAAACTCTCACCAAGTTCATATTGCTTTTAAAAAATGCAGCCATTCAAATCCAATATTCTTTAAGCCTCATTATTGATAAGACAGAGACATATGTCAAACCTCAAAAAATCTCATGAGGTAAAATTCTAACTTGAAAAAACTATTATCCTATGTCTTTAGGTAATTGAAAACAAGAAAATTTCAAAAAACCATTTACAATAACACAAAGCCTGACAGAAACAAATTTGAAGAAACATTAGAAAGATGAATCTACATCTACTGCCAAAAGAAATGAATCCTATTTCCTAGTGAAAAAGGTTCTACAATATTTAACAGAAGCAAATTAGACTACTGACACCTCACATAGGACAAGAGCCATTTTATAGCTTTGAGAGGCATCTCAAGAAGGCAGTGAAGCACCTTGCTGATTAGAAAAATAAAACCCAGGCAGTTTGTACAGAAAATATAAAACCATAAATGGAAATTACCTGAGTTGTTCTATAAGCAACACCATAAAAACTCATTCCTAACTCTAGACCATCTTAGGGAATTGGTGTATATTTATACAGAATTCTTTGGAAGAAATACTGGGATCAAATGAAAACAGGCTTTCAATATATTTTCACTGGAGGCTAATTAACACTCATTTTCTTTTTATCAATCATAAATTTAGAGTCCATATAAATACAGACTTTTTCTAATAAGAGGGTTGTGAACATAAATGTAAGGAGGTAAACTGACCTCAAAAACGAATGTTGAAAAACCTGCCAAACACCAAACTTCTCCTGTACCCAGTATAGAGAATATCATTGAGAGTAACCATCAAGAAAATTCTGGAAATGTATACAATATTTGCATGACTGAAATGAAGACACAGGACTTTACAGATTGTTAATTTAACTCTTAGGACAATACCTTTTTCTGTTTTTGTTTTTAAGGAAGAGCAAAGCTCTCAAATAACTACTGTATCAGAAGGGACATAAACTGAAATAGTGCCATTTTGACACACAGGATCAGAAACTCCTAAAACCACGTATTCCTGAATACTGCTGTCAGCAATACCACTGAGACTGACTGACTGCTATGTTATAGTGATGATCTGACATGATCCATTCTCCTTAACTAAAGCTTTAGCTTCTGTGGTTGTCTGAGGTTTTGGTGGCCATTCTGGATCAACCAAGAGCTCCTGTGCCAGATACATGTACTTTGCCTTTGGTGTCTTCTTTCTACAGCCCAGGGCCCAGGATAAGCAGCATTTTCCCCACCGATCCACTGACTCCTAAGAAAATAAGCGGGAAAAAACCAAAAAAACATCCCAGTTGATTAAAGGCTTGTTGTTTTAAACAGGTTAAAGCACACATTAGCAGAGAAAAATAAGAGGAAATGACTTCTGACCACAACAAATGGTGGTGGTGGAGAATCCATGTTAAAAAAAGGCAGCTTTGGCCAGGTGTGGCGGCTCATGCCTGAAATCCCAGCACTTTGGGAGACTGAGATGGGAGGAAGGCTTGAGACCAGGAGTTCGAGACCAGGCTGGGTGATGTAATGAAACCCTGTGTTCTTTTGTTTTATTTTTTAAAGGCAGCTTTCAATTATTTAGGAACTGATTATTCTTTAGGTTTTTTTTTTTTGGTTATCAATGTGATTTACTTCATTTTATTTAGTTTTATCTACCTATACTCTAGTGTACTAATATATTTTAAATAATGTGCAGATATGATTTAACACTAAATAGCCAATGTATTAAGAAGAACTTTAAGCCATTCAAAAAGAGAAAACATTTTTAGTATTTAATTTGAAAATCTTCACATTCTGTCCCAAACTGTCTTTCAGTACTATTGCTCCTGGCAACTTAGCCACATGATCATTTTTAGAAGAAAGCCATTTACAAATCCTCGTTACTGTTAATATCATCTCTCAAAACAAAGTAAATATTGTTTGGTCAAATTTAGGGCTTCAATCATGTTTAATGTCAATTATGTCTTTTAAAACCACATCCTTACTAATGTAAAAAGCAATACTGTTTTATAATGATGGTTTCTGTTGGTGCTCCACGACTGGAAAGGGGCATAAAAGGTATAAAGCAAGTCCTATTGTTTCATATTATTTCACTGCAAAAAGCTCTGCTGTTACTGAAATCCTTCTGATCAATCCTGATGTTTTTAGTGAATGTGATCTTACATAAATAATCCTTGTAGAACAAGAAAGCAGAATCACTGGTTAATGCATAGAAATGTAAACTCTTAGATAACATTGAAAGGAAAACAGAAAATTAAAAAAGAAAGAAAGAAATGTAAACTCAAGACAGGGCTGAAAAGGCTCTCAGAATTTGCCTCAATTGAAATTTGAAATAAATATAAATTACTACACCGGGACCTGTAGTAGTTAGTTATATTTACCTCTAAAGAGCAGCCATGTCTTATTTTGGCTGTTGCTTCTCCAAAATGAAATTTAAATCCCAGGCCATTGTGTTTTGCCAATCAACATATAACCCGGGCTACAACTAGTTCTAAATGAAGTAATCTCACAAAACAGAAGTATAACATAACTGAGATACATATTCTTATATTATCCAAAATGCCTCATGATTAAAAAGGCATTTGCTATAGATGAATTTGGAAACGTGTCTCTAAATTGGCCAATGGAGAACAGCAAAAATACTTTAAAATTAAAGCTCTGAAAACTTTCTCATGGTTCACTTGACAGCTCTTGCTCATCCTACTGAAACAACCATCAGGAACCTACTCCTCTTTCCTTCTTCTCCCCGGCCCCGCTGATGCATGATTAACGGTAACTCGCCGCTCTCATCAACGTTAACGGTCTGCTAGTTTAAGTTTGTCAACAAAACACAATAAGCTACACTGCTACCAAGAATTTCAAGGCAAAGACTGTGGACAAAAGCAAGCTACATGATATTCTGGGGTGGGGCAGGGGAGGTTTGAAGATTACTCATCTAGTAGCCTTTTTATTGTCACAATTAAAGAGAGTTACATTAGTATTACCTTTAAAAAAAGTCCACCAGAAAACAGTTAGC
Source organism: Cheracebus regulus (assembly GCA_963574635.1). Taxonomy (NCBI): domain Eukaryota; kingdom Metazoa; phylum Chordata; class Mammalia; order Primates; family Pitheciidae; genus Cheracebus; species Cheracebus regulus. Next base: position 5,681 of record CAUYQU010091657.1, read on the forward strand.
ATTAAGATACAGAAGTCACTATGTATAGGACTCTTCGGGTGATCCAAAATAATAGATAAAGCCTTTCCAGTAAAGGCACACAACAAATGTAATATCTAATCTGAAATGACAGTTTACAACTTGGATCTTACTTTTCCCCAAGGTGTTGACATTTGTCAAACTAATTGTGGAAAAAATCATTGTTCCTAAATCAATTCGAAAGCTGTCCCTTTTAAGTAGCACTGTTATATGATCACAGAAAATAAGCTAATGTTGACTGTTGACTTTTTTTAAAAAGCAGAAACATAATAGGCCTTGTCTGTCCAAAGAGTCTGCCAGTGTGAAGGGCAACGCATAGCAAGCTGAGTTAAGGAAAGCCACACACCCACATACCTCAATTCACTATTCCCTACTTGTAGAAAGTAAGTCAACCAATACAATTAAAATTAATTTAACTGCAAATAGAACTACAACTGAAAGGATTCTTTTTATACATTGAAAAAAATCCTCACAACTCTGTTAAAAACAATGTACACTTGTCACAATTTTAAAAAGCCGTGAGGAACACTAAGGATCCCCCTGCTCTACTACAGTTGGAAACATTTTGTTCCTGTACCCTTACCTCCCCGCAAGTATCATACACAAAAATTACACTATGTGCAAGCATAGGTTTGTTAGTTCACAAACACAAACATACCAAACACATTCTCAAACACAGTATAATTCACTGGAAGAGAAAATAAAAGGTGCTACAGGCATGCTAGAATGACAGATCAGCCAGGGGAAGATGACGATGGTGAGGGGGAAGGCAAGTGCTGTGCAACACAAAGACCACGAGGCAGGACAGCAGGGGCCTGGAATGAGCGTGCGGGCTTCTCCAAAACATCCACAGCCAAGTCCTTCAAGCAGGGGACACAGCAGCTGTAGCAACGGGATCTTTCAGTTTGTTCCTGAAAGGAATGCTTAAGTGACCAAATGTATTCCCTCAGAGAAGGAAAGGGGCTACCATGCTTAGTTCAGCAGAGAAACTAAAAAGAACTTTGAAAAGTGTCATGTTTACACTTAGAATGTCTTTTAGAAAATGTTTTCATGGGCAGTATATAAAATATGACGCCATGCTTGAAGGAAAAAATGTTATAATGGCGCTGTGGTTTTCATAAGTCTTCTTCCATACCAATCCTGAATATGAAACCAATACAGAAACTTAGCATTAACATTTTGTCTATATAAGCTCAAATAATATTCTAAGTGGCATAAAGACTACCACTATACCATAAAGACTACTTTTTTGGATTTTTCACCAAAAAAGAAAACATAAATTGGGCATAAATCTTCAGGCAGGATCAAATTACAGATTAGTATGATTCTATTTCCACTCCTAAGTGACCTCAGTTTACCAGACACAAGGTAGGCACAGATGCTTCTAAAGAGAAGATACGACAGATCTCCTCAAACGGGGTAAAGCTTTACAGAAAACCACAGATGCTGGGGGCCTCCACTGAAGATTTCCATTCAACAGGTCGAGGGTGGAAAAAAGCATTTTTGATGAATACTCTTGCTTGAAAATACTGACACAAAGGATTTTTTGGGGGGAGGGGGTCAGATAAGTATTAACAACTGGGGCTGCCAATTTTGACCACCAAAAATGTCTCCAGACACTGCCAAATGTCCCCTGGGGGAAATCACCTCTGACTGAGGACCACAGGAGAACCACCGCCTTATGGTAATATGATTAACCGATGACTGGCTCTTAGCAAGCCACAAACACGAACAGTGAAGCAACACTACACACTGAAGTATCGGAGAATGAAAGCAGGTTACTTTGTGCTGAGAGGTTATAAGAACTCTCTTTCCGAAAGCCAGCAAGTTTTTTAAAAACATACCTTAATCATGATCACAGAAACGGAAGACTTAAATTTTTATCTATTTGATGATTCTCAGAATCAGGTGACACACAGGGTGTGCTGGGTGGGGCCCACCTGCTCTGGACCAGTCTACCTTCACTCTCCCCTGAACACTTCAGAGGAAAACAAACAAACTCTTAAAAAATTAGAAGGGCCGGGCGTGGTGGCTCACGCCTGTAATCCAAGCACTTTGGAGGCCAAGATGGGCGGATCACCTGAGGTTGAGGTCACGAGTTCAAGATCAGCCTGACCAACATGGTGAAACCCCGTCTTAAAAAAAAAAAAAAAAAAAAAAATTAGAAGGGCAGGCCGAGTGTGGCAACTCACACCTGTAATCCCAGTACTTTGGGAGGCTGAGGCAGGCAGAGCACTTGAGCTCAAGAGCTTGAGACCAGCCTGGGCAACATGGAGAAACCTACCCTCGGACAAAAAAAAAAAAAAAAAATCACGGGGTCTGGGATGGCATGTACCTATAGTTCCATCTACCCAGCAACATGGTGAAATCCCATCTCTACAAAACAAACAAAACTCGCTGGGCATCGTGGCAGGCACCTATAACGCTAGCTACTCAGGAGGCTGAGGTGGGAGGACCACCTGAGCATGGGGAGCTCAAGGCTACAGTGAGCCATGGCTGTGCCACGGCACTCCAGCCTGGGTGACCGAGTGAGACCCTGGTCTCACAAAAAGGGCAGATATTTATTAACAATTTTTTAGAAAACAGAGACAAATAAAAGAATTTTCTGCCATTTAATTTTGGTTGAAAAGCCAGGAGAGACTTCCAATCCAAATATTTTTAAGGGACCTCATCATATTTTCAACTAAACCAGGGTATTACTCACCTTCAAAACATGAATTTCTTATTTAGATCAATAGTCAGAGATCTCTTTAGAGAACATGAAAAATCTAAATGTTTTCCTAGGCCTAGGAATACAGTGTAAACGTTTCACATGAGAACTGATGATATAAGCCAGAGATAACCTTTTGAAGTGATGTAGTGAGGTAACTATATGTACGGGGGTGGGTGGGTGGGTGGGGGTGTGTGTACACATACGAGATTTTGCTAAAGGATTTGAGCCCACTGTACAACCCTAGTCATACCCACTACTAGGGACAACTGGTATTACACTGCTTTCAGGAAAAAAAAAGAAAATTGAGGCTGACTCCAGATTAGAAAATGGAAACGGTACTCTGCAGGCCCTCTCGTAAAGCAATCCTGTGGCATTACACCAGGACATCAGGCCTGCTGTATTACCAAAACAAAGCTCACAAGTTACCACTTAGGTAAAAGTTGACTAAAACTAAGTGGGTAAACCAACTCAAAAATGCCACAGAGTCCTCTTCATCTCCACCAGCTTCCTGTGGTTCAAGGTTGAGTGAAAGACTCTGAACGCCTATCTGTAAAGCACATCACCCATCTCTAAAGAGCAATGGGTAAGGCAATGAAGGGGTGATATTTTATTCAGTTCTCTATGCCCCAAAGGGCTCTGATTCATAGCATGGGTTTAAAAAATAAGTCCAATCTGTATCTTTATCAAGAGCTATACTTTAATATCTTAACACTAGGAAATGGGTTTTATTCTTCTATGTCTCTTCTCTCTTCACTACAGAACTTGTGATACCTTTCAAAAGATAGGCTATTTAACAGCCCCAAAAGTCAAATGTCCTAAACCATAGTTTGTATGAAAAAAGGCACATCATCTTGTGAATGGTAAGGTATATAATGCTGGGGAAAGCCAAAAAGCCACCCCAAATTGAGGGACAGTAACTGACAAGAAATCAGAAATCATTCTTCAAAATTTTGACATTTGGACTCTGATCCAAGAAGAAACAATTTTCATTGCAAACTCTGTTTACGTAAATCTTATTTAGCTTCTAAGGGGACTCATGAAAAACACATAAAATTTATAGCAGATTGAAATGGAAAAATTAACTCTCATCTTTGAGGACAAGACTTTTCCATGAATAGAAGATCAGGACTGGAATGGAAAGGAGACTTATGAACTTTCTGATCTTGAAAACCCTCTAACAAATGTTTGCCATGAATTTTCTAGGACTTCTTATAAGAAATGAAATGCCACGCATCAGAAGAAAGGCTGAAGTAACACGTAATAGGACAGAACAAGAACACACTACAGAATGCAGAGTACATAAGCAAGAGCGCCTCGAGAGACACGAAGAATGGATAACAAGTGCTGAGCTCCAACCTGTGGTGGCTGTGTGGTGCTGAACCGAAATTCTCCTTGTTTGTCTCGACTGAACACAACTTTCCAAAGGACCATGTCAAGGAAGAAGTTCTGAGACATTCCAGTGAGTTAAGAATTAATAATGACTAGTCATTGTTTCATTAATACGCACATTAAAAAAAAATCACAATGCTGCATAATTGATGAAAAACATAATTTTCATCATTTTCATATATAGAATTTCAGTTAATACTGCAAAAGGATCAAGAATGACAGGATTTTTGTTACAAATATAAATAAATCATAAAATTCTTGATAAAATGAGACTTCTAAATTTTCCATGAAATACAGCTTTTGTATAAATCCTCAGGTCTTTCCCATATTCAAATGATGCTTACATAATCTGAAGTCTTTCTTAACAATGGTTATTTTCATTGAATACCTAGTATAAATTCTATATCCATATCTATAGATACATAATTTCATCAGCATCCAACACAAATCATTCTTTAGATAGTAAGAATAACATTTCTGTGAAAAGATGAACTTATACTGCAGAAAAAGGAACAATTTTTAGAATATAATATCTTACATGTGCTTTCTAGCACCCATAAAATAGAAAAAAAAAAAAAAACACTTCACTGGGCAACTTCGAAAGGTCAGTACCATAATATCCATGCTTCCATCATATCTCAAATTTCAATACCAAGTAATCTTTTAGGGGGATAACTGAAATAAAGCATAATTTCTAAGTTCAGAACTATTATCACTGAAATATATGGATATATATTTCTCAAAAAAGTGACCTTTATTTTAATCAAAAAGCCTGTGCTACGAAACTCTGAACTTAAAAATCACAACTGTACCTCCCACGTCCATTTCTTATAGTTACTGTAAGAGTCAGTTATAATAGTAGTTCTCAGAGCAGACAAAAGCTTATTAATAAGCCATCAATGAGAACTTGCCAACTCCTTTTAGAGACGCTAACCTAAAGGCAATCCTAATGGGAGGGTAACTATACAATATACAATGAATCAAGGAGTACTCCAGACCTCTAGAGGCCACTCAAAACCAAATACGAAGGAGGAAGTTTCATAATCCAGAAGGATTATTATTTTCTACTTTCAATAAATTCTCTTGCTATGAATATTCACTGTGTTTCCTGGAGAATGGCTGTACCTCTTCCTCCCTTAAATGGGAGATTTTGCTGTACATCACAAAACACAGATGGCACATGCCAACTCTGATTTCACAAATTACTGGTTCATCTGTTCATGGGCCACCGAGGCACCAAACTTCTCTCCTTTCTACTCATCGTTAATTTTTATTATCACACTGCTTATTTTCTCCCATCTGTGTGACTGCAAGTAAGTCACACCCCTTAATATGACCATTATCAATTCACAGAAAAGTTCAGAAGAGAGGGCTAAATGAATCTGCCTAAGATGAAACTGAGACTCTGTGGCTTTCCATTATATTACCTGTCCTCTTCTCCCATTTACCAGTAAACTACCCAAGAATCCCAAAGCAATATGGCAGACATTTGACTATAGAAGTGCTTACCTCCACTGTGATAGATACAAAGGCATTGACAAGAACAATGATAAGCATAGTTATACGCCACTGATATGGTACACACACTATCTGTAATGCAAAAAAATTTTAAAGTTAGAATTGCTGTATGTAGTCAATATTATAGCATTATATCATAATTTCTAAATTTACTGAATTGCTATGATGTACCAAATACCTTCATATACATTACCTACTTAATCCTCAACAATGCCCCAAGGTATATATTATATTCACTTTTCCGATGATAAAACTCAAAGTTTAAGTAACTCAAGGTTAAAGAAAAGATTACGTGACTGAGGTTAGAGTCAAATCCTATTCACTCAGATTCAAAAGTCTACGATCTACTAGCTCATGAATGTCTAACAACTTTCTATTTTTAAAATAAAAATCCATCTTTAAACAATGAGGTATCAGCCAGGCACAGTGGCTCACACCTGTAATCCCAACATCTTGGGAGGCAGAGGCAAGCAAATCACTTGAGGCTAGGAGTTTGAGACCAGCCCGGGCAATATGGCAAAACCCCATCTCTACAAAAAACACAAAAATTAGCCAGGCGAGGTGGCTGTGTGACTATAATCTCAGCTACTCAGAAGGCTGAGACACGAGAATCACTTGAACCCGGGAAGTGGATGCTGGAGTGAGCCAAGATCCTGCCACTATTCTCCAGTATGGACAACAGAGCAAGACACTGACTCAAAAAAAAAAAAAAAAAAAAAAAAGAGGTACCAATCTAATAATGAAGCACTGGTCAAAACTCAATTATAAGACAAATTCATAAAAGAACTACACAAATGAAGTTAAGAAAAAACAATCTAAGTGTTCACTTCTAAATCTGATTAATTTCTAAGGCCTAAAAATTAGGATAGTAGTAAAGACAGAAAGAGGTTTAGAATAAGAAAACTGAAAGAATCTAACAACTGTCTAGCTACTAAAAGAGGAAAAGGCAAGGATGAATAGACAACACACACGCACGTACACACACATGCACACTTCCGACTTGGATAATTAGTGGTACCAAGAAACAGAGAAGAAATAGGGCTGAAGGAGAACATGATGAGTTTAGTTTTTAAAATGTCGAAATTGAGGGATCTGTTGGATGGAATAGATCCAAGTAATAGTCAATGTATCAGTGTATATGCAGGTCTAAAGCTTAGTAATAAGTTAGGCTCAAGGGTAAAGGTTGGAAGCCTTTAACATTTAGATGGTGATTACAGGTGAAGCCATGACTTTAGGGGACATCACCAGAAGGTACTGACTGGCCAGACAGATAAGAACAGAAATATAAGGAACTCTTAACATTTAAGAAATGGGCAAAGGGTGTGGAGCCACAATGGAAAATGAGATTAAAGAGTCACAGAGGTAAGAAAAGGCCAAAAGACAGCAAAGCATCACAAAACTTCAGAAGAGAGTATCTTAAGAATGATGACATAGCTAACTAGTCAAATATTGCTGGGGAGTCAAGGAAGACTGGAAAAAATCAATTAAGGAGAAAAGTCCATTGGACTTAACCAGTAAGAGGCTGTTAATGGCGTTGCTAAGGGTGGTTTCAGTAGATTGGCTGGGAAGATGCCAGGCTAGTTGATGAATGTGTGGGAGGTGAGCTGAATATGGTACTATTTCAAGAAAAAGTTGGTTGTGAAACAGAAGACATGTCTGGCCGGAGAGAAATGTAAATGCATTTTGTTTTCTTCTTTTATTGTAAGTGCTTATCTTCTTTTATTGTAAGTGCTAAATCCCTCAATGAAATATGTAGGAAACAGACATATACTGCTGGTAAAACTATAACCTGAAAACATCTTCAAAGTTCAATAATGCAGAATTTATGAAAATTAAAATTAGATACCCTCAGACCAAGAAACTACATTTTTGAATATTTAGCCTATAAATATCTGTCTGTAATTGAAGTGTGCAAGGATTTACAATACCACATTGTTTATAGCAGCAAAACAATGGAACCAACCTAAATATCCAGCAAAACAAGACTAAACAAATTATGAAAAAGTCCATGCAATGGAATACTCATTTCACAAACTTTGTAATTTAAGTTATAGAACTCGTATAACTTTAAGATCAAACCTGTCCATAACATACAAGAAAGGAAAATTAAATCTGATCTCATTCATGCAGAGGCAAAAATCCAAAACAAAAATCACAGCAACCTAAATCCAAAGGGTTTAACAGAGTGTATCATGACCAAATTGAATATATTCTAGAAATGCAAAGTTAGTTCAATATTTGAATACTGACCAGCTATAATTCATCACATTCTTCAGGGAGAAAAACTGTGTGGTCATTTCAAGAGCTGTAGAAAAAACATTAGATTGGCCAGGCGCGGTGGCTCACACCTGTAACCCCAGCACTTTGGGAGGCCGAGGCAGGTGGATCATGAGGTCAAGAGATCGAGACCATCCTGACCAACATGGTGAAACGCCATCTCTACTAAAAATACAGGCCAGGTGTGGCGGCTCAAGCCTGTAATCCCAGCACTTTGGGAGGCTGAGGCAGGCGGACCACCTGAGGTCAGGAGTTCGAGACCAGCTTGGCCAACATGGAGAAACCCAGTCTCTACTAAAAATACAAAAATTAGCCAGTCATCATGGTGTGTGCCTGTAATCCCACCTATTTGGGAGGCAGAGACAGAAGAATCACTTGAACTTGGGAAGCGGAGGTTGCAGTGAGCTGAAATCATACCACAGTACTCCAGCCTGGGTGACAGAGTGAGACTCTGTCTCAAAAAATTTTTTTTAATTTTAAAAATTAATTTAAAAATTTTAAATTTAAAAAATTAGCTAGGCATGGTGGCACATGCCTACAGTCCCAGTTACTCAGGAGGCTGAGGCAGGAGAATTGCTTGAACCCAGGAGGTTGCAGTGAGCCAAGATTGCTCTACTGCACTCCAGCTTGGGGTGATAGAGCGAGACTCTGCCTCAAAAAAAAAAAAAGAAAAGAAAAAGCATTAGATAAAATTTTAAAACCTTTTATGTTAACAACACTGTACTACCAAGGAGCTTCCTTAACCTGATAAAGACATATACTAGAAATACACACCAAACAGTATATTTAATGGTGACATATGAGGAATACCTCCTTTAGAGACAAGAGTAAGACAAGGATAACACTATCACTGTAACCAATATATTAAGACATGAAAAAACACAGAGAAAGCACATAAGGCCTGTGAAATGTCAGAAATAAACAGCTTGTAATTACTTATATGTGATGCCTGTCTACAGAGGGGAATGGAGGGGCAAACTGATATAAGATAGAGGGATCACTGAGTATCAGTGAGAAAAGACAAACTTCAACATGTAATAGCGGAAACAAATGGGTATTCATGAGAGAAAAAAAGAAAAAGAAAACTGATCCCTATTCAAAAGCTATACATAAAATTAATTCCAGATGGATTAAAGACTAAATGTGAAAGAAGAGTACCTTATAACTTTGAGGTGGACAAGTCTGCCAAACTGAGACACAAAGCAACAAATAAATAAACTATTAAATTTGACTTGTCAGATTATAAACTTTTTTTTTTCCTTTTTTTTAAGATGGAGTCTTGCTCTGTCATCCAGACTCAGTGCAATGGCGCGATCTCGGCACATTGCAACCTCCATCTCCTGGGTTCAAGCGATTCTCCTGCCTCAGCCTTCTGAGTAGCTTCGACTACAGGCACCCACCACCATGACCAGCTAATATTTTTGTATTTTTAGTAGAGACAGCGGTTTCACCATGTTGGCAGGCTGGTCTTGAACTCCTGACCTCAGATGATCTGCCCACCTTGGTCTCCCAAAGTGCTGGGATTACAGGCATGAGCCACTGCACCCGGCAAATTTGCTTTTTAAAAACAGATATTACAAACAAAGTAAAAAGACAAGCCACAAACTGGGAGAAGATATTTATCACTATACAATCAAATATGATACATTAGGAATTCTGAAAACTGAGTTTCAAAAAAGGCAACATCCTAATAGAAAAAACTGGCAAAAGGCATGAAGAGGCAGTTCACAGACAAAAAAGGCCACTAAACAAATGAAAAAAATGCTTAATGCCATTAGTAAAATTAATTGGCAAATTAAAACCATCATAACATTTTACACCCACTCGACAAGACCAAGTGTTGGCAATGATGTGAAACAATAGGCTGTTAAACACTGATGGAAGATTGAGGCAATCACTTTGGAAAACAACTTGGCACATCATAGCTGAAGAGTACATGCTCACCATTACACTAGAATACATCAGAGGAACCTTTTGTCCCTAGTGGTTTGCCAAGGGTAGGAATGGAAGGAGTATATTATCACTGGAAATGCATGGAATTATCAGCACATGGCAATTTAAAAAGCAGGTGGACTTCTAGTGAGCTTAATTACTGCTTTCAAATTCTCTACAGCATTCCACCCTCTCACTGTTTGTACCTGGGATAAACCACTCCTATTCCACTCTTTGATACACTATTACTTGCCCCCATACACTAAAAGACATGTAAAAATATGTTCATAGCAATAGTATGTTCAGTAATTATTTACCAGCAAAGAATGGACAAATGAATTTAATATATTCCTACAACTGTAAACTACACAGCAGTGAAAATAAAATACATGTATCAACAAACAATGTTGATGGGAGAACGCAAGTCACAGAGAAAAGGGAACAAGATAACATCTTCACAAAGTTCAAGAGCACACAAAACTATCTTTTATGACTGCAAACATATATGGTAAGTATATCATGAAAACCGGGAATGAAGGCGAAAACCATCAACATAGGTACCCAAGAGTGCCTCACTGACTGGTAATGTTACCCTTTTTTGTTTTCTTTTTGTCACTGACTTGTGCTCAGGTAATGTTCATTTCTTTTAGGTTGGATGATACCTACTCAGGGTGTTATCTTTTTACTATTTTTTAATTATGGTTAACAACTTAAATATGTGTGCATATTCTTTTGAATGAAAAGCAAGTATTTAATTACTCAGAAAGTTTTTAATGAAAAGAATGAAGAACTAAATGGCCAAAAAACAAAAGGGAGCATGTGTAGACCACTGAAGAAACAGCCTGGTAAAGAAGAGAGAGGTAACAGATATTAGGATCAAGGCTTCTTTGTTTTTAAAGACCAAGGGACATTTAATTTGTTTGCAGACAATAAAATGGAACCAGAAGCGGAGATTAAACAGGTATAACCAATAAAAGCTGTTGTTTTAATTAGGTTCTTTATTCTTAATATAACTGCATCTTAGAATATATGAAAATTAGAGATCCTGTAAAAAAAGAAATGTATACAGGTTGGTCTTTTTCCCCAAACAAATGATGTGCTTAATTAAGTCTTACCTCAAGAACCTCGTCAACATAGGCAACTGGATACAACATGACGAATAATATAAAAGCATATAAAAAAATCACAGAAAAAACAAAAAAATCTGGAAAAGAAAGTAAAACAAATTAGGAAATTCCTTTATGTAAAAAGGCATCCAATAACAACTGATAAACTGTCATTTCTAAATCTGATTTTGAATATTTTTACTTCAGTTGATGAAATAACGTATGTGCTCTGTTATTTCCTAGAGGATGAAATATTGTTCAGGGCACCCAAAAGATTCGTATACATGATGTGATGTTATGGATGTTTAAAGCCCATTAGCTTCAACCTTATAAAAGTACTGCAGAAAACAATCAACACTTACAAAAATTCAATTCACACCTTCACGGCCATCTGTATGTTGCCAAAAGAGAACTACTTTGTAAGATAATAAAGTCAATATATAACATACAAATAAGAGACTAGACTATGTGTGGCAAAATGAGATTATCATTTAATACATGTATTCAATGAAAATTACTACTGGTTGTAAAAATGCTGAATAACATTTATTTTCAGTAGTAGGTATGTCTTAATCCTAAACAGAGGCATTCTAACCTAAATGTAAATGTATTTCCATTAAGTCAATCTCATTGATATACTCTGCGAAAATATTTTCACAGAAAATGTTAGCCAAAAGCCAAGAGACTGAGTTGACGTACTATTTTTCAAAGTGGGCTGGCCTTAGGGCTTGCTATGGGACCTGGGAATGGCAAACCCACCCAGCAGTACTTTGTCTTACTTTCTTAATGCAAAAACCAAACTCCTTGCTCATGGCCATTTTCTTAAGTGTGTACATACACACATATACATGCATGTATATAAGCATATACTTGTATAATAATAAGCCATAAAAGTGGCTCAGAAATTTTCTAATTATATTGATAGCCCCAACTTTTTCCCTTTTTCCTTTGATCTGGACATTTATTCACAAGTTCCTATTTGAAGTCCACTTCAAACTCAAACTTTACTAAGACCACAAACAAAAACCTTATCATGAAGCTCTTCAGACTGGGTAAAGAAGTTACTATCCTTCTTATTGACTGTAAATGAAGGGTCTCAGTGCTATTTTCAAACATGGAAGTTATTTGTAAATATAAACTTTGTTAATATCAATTCAAACCTACAGGTAAATATTTATCATTTTATAGAAACTATACTATATATTTGTCATTTTTATGTTTATATATACCAGTGTGTACATGTATATATATATGTAGTTTTAGTAGCTTAGGCTGAAACTTACATCTACACTTATACCAAAAGTGGAGACACTGTCTTACTATGAGACACTGATCAAAAGGATTTAAAAAAAACAGTCAGGTATGGTGGCTCACGCCTGTAATCCCAGCACTTTGGGAGGCTGAGGTGGGCAGATCACAAGGTCAGGAGTTCGAGACCAACCTGGCCAACATGGTGAAACTTCCTCTCTGCTAAAAAAAAATACAAAAATTAGCTGGATGTGGTGGTGGGTGCCTGTAATCTCAGCTACTCAGGAGGCTGAGGCAGGAGAATCGCTTGAACCCATGAGGTGGAGGCTGCAGTGAGCCAGTGTCATGCCACTGCACTCTAGCCTGAGCAACAGAGAGAGACTCCATCTCAAAAAAAAACAAAGAAACAAAAAAACACTTGGGACCCATGTTGGGTAAAAAGCAATTCTACTAAATTGTAAACATGAAATGTAACATTCTGTTTCACAAATGCAGCAACTAAAGTACTGTATAAGTTCTATGGTCATTTAAGTAGTTATGGTCAGATAAGGAAAAAGTGTTTTGGAAAGTGCTGGTTGGAAGTATACAAATACAGCAAAGAGAAAATACAAAATCAGAAAAAGGAGAGAAAAAAAATGGTCAGAAGATAAATAGAAAAGAGAAACATAGAGACTGAAAAAGAATTTCAATAAAGTAATAATAACCCATATTGCATGTTTTTCAAACCTGACCGCATTTTTCAAACTACAGTAAAACTAGATTTGCAATCTGGTTCTTGACATGTGTGTTGTTGGGGGAAAAAAAAATTACTCAAGCTCAGAAGCTTCTTTACATCTACCTAAACAATGTTTGTTTCTCAAATTTTCATGTCTTCCCACCTCAAAAAATCTGCCAAGATTTCCACGTGAAAGAGAAAATAAGTAACTGAATCTATCTTTGTTTAGCTTGGAGAGAAAAAAAAGGCACTATTCAAAAAAGACACTAAGTGACAAGGAGAAGGATGGCTGAAAGACATATAACTATACAAAATTTTAAAATCAATAAGGATTTCAACCAAGAATAGAAGAATCACATATTCGCTTTAGAGAGGTATGAATTTCTTATAGACTATGCAGCCAGCTCCTAGATTCTCCTGGCATTGTAAGCAATGGCTTAGTAATTGTACTAAAGTATAAATATTCTTTACCAGTAGACAATAATCAAAACAAATTGTGTGTCATTGGTGATAGCAGGTCAGGGTCAAGAGTATTCCCCAGATTTAGATTGTTTTAGATTGATTCTTCCATAAAGCTATGTGAATCTGAACAAGTCATTTAGAGTCAAATTATTTTATCTATAAAATGGGATATGATGAGGATCCTATAGGAGATAATAGATTTTTAAGTATTCAAAGTATATAGCAACATGTAAATTGAAGTCATTATTAAATATTTTTCAGCTTATGGCAACATACGATGTGCTGTTAATGATACCAGATCCCACTGATGGAATATGGCATCAAAATAAGGTATCAGAAAGGATTTCCTTCCTACTCTCCTTAGTGACTCTGAAATAAAGTAGACACACATATAATATTCATCTCTAATTATTTATCTCTTTGTTCTTTCCCCAAACAATGACTAAGACCTTCTAACCTCCAGCCACAAACCTTAAGCCTTTTTATTCCTATCCCTCTCCTCTTATCCAGTTATGTCTTTAAAAGGTCACCTTATTCTGTAGGGTCTCTAGGTATCTGAACTGCTTCAGCCAATTTAGACATGTTAGATGAATAGGAAAAAGATATAGGCCCTAAATAGAAAACATACTGGCAGTTCAGTAATAATGCCTTCACAGACAGAGAAAGGGACAGCACAAGCAAAAACTGGAGGGATGATCCAACAAGAAACTGCGTTAAAAATTGAAGCCACTGACCGACAAGCCTAGAGTAATGTCAGACAAAAAGGAAAAAAAATTGAAGTCAAATCCCAAGAAATCACATCTAGTTAAAGGAGAGTGTTAAGAATTAAGTGCATATCATGACCCTTGAAATGAAAGGAGTTGAATGAGAAAATATAACTGTGAAGCTGCAGTTGAAAACAGGTAAACCACACAGACTGAAGTCAGGTTTAATTTAGATTGAAAGTGAACCAGTACAAGAAAGGAAAAAACTCTAAAGAGACTTCCTTAAACGCCTAAGACAGATTAATTCTTAAAAATAATAATTTCAAAGTACATTTAATACATTACACACCATTTATAGAGAACAACAACTGGCAGGTCCCAGCAAAGGACTACTCATGGACTCCAATGACAGACAGACAAGAGGTGAAAACTAGCAGAATGCCTGTGTCAACTGTACCGCTCCTTTTGTGCTTTTCAGAAGGCACGTTGTCTAACAGCATGTGCTTCTATTACCCACTGAGAGAAGTACACAAGCTGCTAATAGTAAAGACGATATAGTTTTATGGTTCTATTTCTGCTAAATATAATCTTAATACATTTTTAAAATCATCCAGTGGCCAAAAATAAAGTGTTTATTATTTATTCAAGTAAATTGGAAATTAAATGACAATGCAAAATTTCTTAAGCCTTTTTTTAAGTTTTCCAAATATATTGAAGATGCATTTTAGAAACAGGCAACTAATATTCTTCCTTCCTCTTTTTTAATTGTAACGGTGTGAATAGGGTAGATCTCTAAAATTAACTTTCTTGATAGAACTGTCTTGCTTGCAAACCAGTCTGAATACCAGTTTTCTTTAAATTAAAAAAAAAAAAGCAATGTTTCTTTATAGATGTTTTTAGCTACTCTTAAATGTATTCAATATTTCCTTGAAATTTAAAAATGCTGAACTAAAAATAAAACATACACCAACTCTTAATTATTAAATTCACCTTATAAGTTATCTGTAGTGATAAAAATCCTTTTAGAAATACTGTGGCAAACTTTATATGGGAAGTTTTTCATCCTGCAGCATGGTTCTAATACAGTTCTTAGTAACAGCTATTAGTATAGTTATACAGCAATATATGACAAATAAATAATAATAGAGTTATTTTTAAAATAAGAAACATCAGTTCCAAAAAGAGGGCAAAAAAGGGAAAAATTACCACTAAGATTAGATTTTAATCTTACCTGTCCAAAATATAAAGTAATAAAACTTGCCCTACAAACCAACAGCATAGAAGTGACATAAGATAACGTCTGAGAAAATGCCTCATAAACGCTAATATGAGACCAAGACACTAACAGTTGTTACTCCTATGACATACTAATACCTGTGACCTGGCATCTTGCCAAATAGAACACTGCCACCTTGTCATAACTACAGAAAAAGAATAATTGCTATTTGCTCCAAAATACTGCAGAAGTCTAAGTCTAAAAGTTGTTCCATATATTAGTGTATTCTCGATTTTTTTAAATTGGCAATTTACATGTAGCAACTGATTTTTCCCATAAATTCTAATTTTGATCAATCAAAATGGTATATTCTATTGCCATAGAGAAGTCCACATGGTACAGGCCTCCATTCAGTAAACTGGCCCTTTTTGCAATGGCATGCAAAAATACTAGAAATGAAGAATCCCAGAGGTAAACACAGGCCATACCAGTGTCAGAAATGAAGAAGATAGCCAATGCTGTGCAGACCACTCAGAAGGAAAGTATAATACCTACTGTTCCAACTGAGGAACACTTGTCTCTGCTTCCAATCCTAACTCCCTCTGCAATGGGTTGCAGAAATAAATGCTGGAGCCAGAGGCACCAGGATGTGAAAAATAGCAATGTTCAGCACTGGTGGCTTTAATTTTAGGGTGGCCAAGACCAGTGAAAGTAAAACACAACCGTAAATATCTAAATCACTACATTCATTCTATCTGTGAAGAGCTGGTTTTCTGTGGAAAAGACTGTTAAAATTATTCTCTTCTACACTTGTTTTAAAGGGGCAAGGTGGGGTGGAAATCACAAATGCCAAACTTACAATTTTTGTAGCAAGGTTGCCTGAAGGGTTTTCCTTTTGAAAAGGCAATTGCCACTATGAGGTACTGAAAACTGGAAATAAAAAAAACTGTGGTATTTTCATAATTTTGTATATTATGTTCATCAAGTTCGGTTTCATTGTCTAAGTGTGAAGAATTCCAAAACAGGCTTCTTGTTGTATTACAAGCACTAGAACATATGCAAAAAATGTTTGCATTAGTAAACACAATACTCATTTCCCAAAAGAAACCAATCTTACCTTAACTGCCCTGAATCACTACCATAACAAACAGAAATATGGTGATATTTACAACAAAAGATCCAACAATACCAATATAAGATGTATAAAACAGGCACCAGATTACTGGGTTTTCTCTTCAGTCAGACATCTCAATCGCTTCAAAAATTAGAATCAAGTAAGAAATATTTAATAAGTCCCTCTCAGTTTTTTTAATTTGGGGAGTAATTTTAGCAGAGTGAAAGCAGACGGACAATGGGTTTGACCCAAGCTCTATCACTTTTGAGTGCTAACTGAGGAAGTATTATTTACTCTCTCTGAGCCTACCTCCTCACTGGTAAATATTGGTACCTACATCACAAGTTTACATAGGGACTAGTAGGATGACTTGTGCAAATGCCTCACAAGTCACCAGTGCTGAGATGGCCCTCAATATTCTCCAGCTATGGCTCTCCCTCATTTCTACTTTCAGGTAGGCAGGACCATCAGGCACCCACACAACTAATTATGAGAAGTCCCCAACAGCCATTACTAAAACATTAACTATAAACACAGGTAGGTGCTCACAAAATGTTAATCTGCTGCAATTTTTGTATTTTTAGTAGAGACAGGGTTTCACCATGTTAGCCAGGCTGGTCTTAAACTCCTGGTCTCAAGTGATCTACCTGCCTCGGCCTCCCAAAGTACTGGGACTACAGGTATGAGCCACTGTGCCTGGTACAAACTTTTATGTACAAACATCTAAACTCATTTTTATATCATATATGTTGCACGTATTTTATGTAGATTCTTACATAGATTGACCAACTTACTCTGATTCTGGACGCCACACTTCATACCAAGGTTGTTGCTTGACCCAAAAAAACCCCAAAGATTGAAATCCAATGGAGATGATAATCTGAGACAAAACGGAAAAGAGAAGGGCCCCAGATATAAGACCCGAAGGTGGTCTTTGTGGCACAAGTTCCTTCCAGGCAGGATTTAGACTCACTATATTAAAAAGAAAAAGAAAAAAGGTTTGTATCTACATTAAATCTGTCACTATAAAAGGCATAACTGGATTCATTTAGGAACTTTAAAAATTTGTTTTTGCCTAACAATTTTTTAACATAAAAACTCTCCAAAAACTAAGCCACATATCACACCATATTTAAATAATCTGTAAAAGTAAACAGTGTAGGCTTTTTTGAAAAATGCCTCAGGAATAATTTTTACATTTCCATTGAAATTCAGCAGAAACATTAAGGGATAAAACTAGGCCAGGAGTGGTGGTTCATGCTTGTAATCCCAGCAATTTGGGAGGCCAAGGTGAGAGGATCACTTGAGCCCAGGAGTCTGAGACTAGCCTGGGCAACATAGTGAGACCCCATCTCTACAATAAAAATGTTTTAATTTTTTAATTAGAAAATAAAGAGAAGGGCCCCAGATATAAAATTTTTTTTAATAAAAAAAATAGTAAAACTAAATATAAACACAAGAAATATAAAGTTAATTATCTCATATATTTAAGAGACCATTATTTTCTGAATTTTTATTTTCTTATTTATTTTGAGACAGAGTCTTGCACTGTCACCCAGGCTAGAGTGCAGTGGCGCGATCTTGGCTTACTGCAACCTCAGCCTCCTGGGTTCAAGCAATTCTTCTGCCTCAGCCTCCCAAGTAGCTGGGACTACAGGCACGTGCCACCATACCCAGCGAATTTTTTGTATTTTTAGTAGTAACAGGGTTTCTACATGCTAGCCAGAATGGTCTTGATCTCCTGACCTCATGATCCACCTGCCTCGGCCTCCCAAAGTATGGGAATTACAGGCATGAGCCACCATGCCCGGCCCTATTTTGTGAACCTTTAATTGCAAAACTACAGTTAAAATAATACATACTTCTTCCTCTTAAGCCATTAACCATGTTTGAAGCAATATAAACATAGCAGAAACATTTTTTTAAAAGGCTTTAATTACTTATTAAGGTGGTATTCACAAGTTTTCCACTATAAAGTTTCTATTTTTCAGCCAGGCACGGTGGCTCACACCTGTAATCCCAGCAATTTGGGAGGCCAAGGCAGGCAGATCACTTGAGGTCAGGAATTCGAGACTGGCCTGGCCAACATAGTGAATTCCCAATTCCATTAAAATATAAAAATTAGCCAGGCATGGTGGCTTGCACCTGTAATCCCAGCAACTCAGGAGGCTGAGGCAGAATTGCTTGAACTCAAAAGGTGGAGGTTGCAATGAGTTGAGATCATGCCACCGGACTCCAGAGAGCCACTCTTTCTCAAAAAAAAAAAAAAAAAGTTTCTATTTTTCCTTTTTTAACTAGTACCTTGTGAAAAGATACTTTGTGAAAATCCTACTCCTAATCAAACTTTCACTACCTTTATCATCTACTAAAGATAAGTGGTTCTCAACCAAAGAATTCTGCACCCCAAGGGAGCATCTGGCAACGTCTGCAGATATTTTTGGTTGTTACAACTTGGACAGTTACTGGAAGCTAGTAAGGAGGGGCCAGAGATGCTGCTAAGCATCCTACAATGCCCAGAACAGCTCCCACAACAAAGAATTGCCTGCCTAAAATGTTATAGTCTAATTCCTTCCACGTTTATTAGTTAGCATTTACTGCAGGGAAGAGCTTTTCCTTCTCTCAATCAGATGGACTTGTGAATTTTCATTTGATTCAGTGGCTCACATCCCATTATTATCATTATTTATTTAGATGTTAATATCACCAATACTGGAACAAACCAACATCTTATGTCTCTTTATATAGTGCACCTGGAGGAACACACCATCACTTCTGTGATATTCCTGCCAAAAACTTACACCTGAGTCTAATGACGATAAATCACGCAAACCCAAACTGACTGCCTAAACTGTTTCATAAATGTTAGCATCAAGAGCCCCTAAAAACAAGATACATTCCAGATTAAAGAAGACTCAAAAGACATGGTAGCTAAATGAAATGTGTGGACCTGGATTACATCCTGATTCTAATTTAGGAGACTAGGGAAAAATAGGCATAAAGGACATTTTATTGAGACAAATGACAAATCTTGAATATGAGTTTTGGACCAGATAATATTATATTAATGTTGAATTTCCTGATCTTTACAACTGTATTTAGTTATATAAAAGAATGGTTTTGCTTTTAGAAAAAAATACACTTAAATTGCCAGAGGCAAAAGAGCATAATGACTCAAAACTTATTTTCAAATATTTCAGGGGGAAAAAAAATAGAACAATAAAATAAATGGGGCAAGATGTAAACAACTGGCAATAAAATAATACATTTACAAGGAATCTGGAGAAGTGTGAGCTATGTTACAATTGTTGATGTAAATTTACCAAAATCTAGTAAGCCACATCAGAATTTCATATACTTTATAAAGATTAATAACAAAGCAAAATACTCACTTGTAAATACCACTACCAAAATGATTGCCAGATCAATGAAGAGAAACTGGAAGTCTCCTAGGTTACTTAAGATCTACAGAAGTAATTTTAAAAACATTATTAGTTTTCAGGAACTATTTTTATAGCATTGTCCCCAGGCTTTATTAATAGTTTGGATTTCCCAATAATGACAACTTAAAAATGACACTTGGACCTGCTTAAAAATTGAAATATATGTGTCTTTGAAATTAATTAAATATAACATATATTTTAAAATATTTGGTTTACTACATCAATATAAAAGGCATCTTCTTAAAATTCATTCAACAGGCTGGAAGCAGTGGCAGATTTGTGTAATTCCAGCACTATGGGAGGCCAAGGTGGGTAGATCATGAAGTCAAGAGATCGAGACCATCTGGGCCAACATGGTGAAACCCCGTATCTACTAAAAATACAAAAATTAGCTGGGCATGGTGGTGTGTGTGCCTGTAGTCCCAGCTACTTGGAAGCTGAGGCAGGAGAATCGCTTGAACCTAGGAGGCAGAGGTTGCAGTGAGCTGAGATCGTACCACTGCACACCAGCCTAGCAACAGAGCAAGATTCTGCCTCAAAAAAAAAAAAAAAAAAAGTTCAATAAAAACCTCTAAGAAGTTTTTTGGTAAAAAGAAAACACAAACATTTACTCAAAATATTCAACCCTGTAAATTTGTATCTTGAAGTTTCCTTAGTATCTAATACCATCCCTTCTGATACTTTCTACAAATGGTAAAATGGGACAGTGTCACCATGAGTCTTTAGGATGTCCAAACACTTTGATTATAAAATCTGATAGGGTACCCGTGGGCATCACTATTTATACTTTTTCTCCAAATGCAAACCATTCTCCAAATTCAACAAACCACTGTTGAAACATCTTCTCTCATTCTAACTTTCAATCTGCTATTCAAACTACAGTAAACAAAGGTCAATTTATAGATACTACTCACATAAACTCAATTACTAACGAATGCATTCAAAATCAAACATATATGCTCAACATCTTACTTAATTTACTGTGCACATTAAGTGTTATCCCTGCGCACAATGTTAATACTCACAGAATACAGGAGCGTAACACTGAAGTACTGGATAATGCTGTACAATGCCATAAATTTAAACACACAGAAGGAAGTTATTAAAGCAGCACGGCCTTCCCTATGAAAAGAAATTAAATGTTGGCATATGAATAAAGGCATTTTCAACTTCTTTTCCAAACCACAATTTTATCTTGACAGATGAACGTCAACATTCAACAGCTACAACAAAGTGCTTATCCACCAAATGAGGAGTAGCAATCAGTCACTAATAAGTTACAGCTCAAATGTGCGAATCTGCTAATATTAAACAAATTCACATTACTTTTTATGACAATATTCCCTTCTGTATTACTAGAGCAAGATAAAAATAATTTATCTTGCTCTAGTAATACAGAAGAGAATAATTTTAATTTGTATTACCTGATAAGGTTTGGCACACAGGAAATACTAGGAGTTTTAGAGGTAAAGGGAGATGCCACTGAAGCTTCAAGCTCTGATAAGGAAATGCCTCCGTGTGCCCTCTTTAAAGCCTAAAAATTTTAAGAAAACTGTTTAAGTTTTGTGAATATGATTTAGGCTACAGTAAGAACTACAAAAGTTAATCACAAAAACTATACTTACACCACAGTCATTTGCGCCATCACCACACATCCCAACAAAATAACTAAGAAACAAAACAATGTTAAGATTTTAATTAATTTCTTAAACTACAAAACATTTAACTTATTAAGATTTTTCTATTACAATATTGTAAAGAGCTAACACACCAAGATTCCCCCAGTGAAACTAATGAATCTTTTCATGATATTGAACACATTATATCATGTGCTGCTTTGCATATAGCACCAGACTGCAAGTGAAATTACCTATGTTATTGTCCTATTTCTGTCACGTTATTGGCAAATCATTTTGGTGTCTCAATTTCCTCATCTTTAGGACAAAGTGCTTGTGCCTATAGTCTTTAGTATAGCTACTTTTAAAGTTATCAGTAAAAAATTCTCCCTTAATAACATGAAACATAACTGTTTACTAAAATGATATAGTCACTTCTATCAAGATAGAACACCTGAAAGAATGAAGTCATAGGTAGTACCTGGAGAAAGAATGACATCATAGGTAGTACCTGGATATTTTACTTTAGCTTAAGAGTATGAGCCTCTTTTAAAGAGGCACTTAGTTTTCGTGTATCTTACAGATCACAATTATATATATATAAATATGAAATACTAGTGTAAGAAACATATATAAAAATTATTTTTCTGATGCTGAAACCATAATTCATCAAAAACAAAAACAAAAAAAGACACCAATACTTACTCAACATTTTGCAATGCTTCTATCAACTGTGTCTTCTGATCAGGTGCCATACGAGCAAACACGGTGCCATGCAACATCAACTGGAAAAAATAATGTAAATTTCTTAAAAATATTGTTCACGATGTATTCACGTGAATACATACATACACCCAAATTACTTACCTTAGGAACAAGGTCTTGAAAATGCTCCAGTATCACTGAAAATGATTTTCCATTCATTGCAAAATGATAACGAGTCATTTGAAGATCCTCTAAGCTATCATGGACCAATTTAACTGGAATATTCTGTGTATGAGACATTGGGAACATTATTTAGACAGCAAAACCAGGTAAAACAATTCTATTTTAAACATATTTGTTCTAAAACTGAATTCTTTCATTTGATATATTACACAATACACTGAAAGCCTGACATTTATTCAAAGTAAAAAGAAACTGAATTAAATATGAGCTTCAATTTGAAACGATGCATGAACTGAGTATGATGGACCACCTACATCATTTACCACTAGTTACGTGAAGAGTACGATAAACATCTGGAATTCTCATACTTAACTATGCTTCTCATCTCTGGCTAAATATCAAATTTTGAACACTGAGATTCCTGGGTCTGCACCAGTCCCAGTGAAATACAATCTCTGAAAAAAATAGCCCTGACTTCTGTTTTCATTTAGTTTTTGCTTTACTGTGTTTTAATGCATCACAGACTAAATTGAAACCAACAAACTTCGAAAGGGACAATTAATCTTGATATTACCTCTGAGTCAATTGCTGATGGATGACTGCACTGTGTGAGGGAGTCTGCATAATGCCAATTTATTTTGGCAACCTTCCCATCCTTTGGAGGTAATGCTTCAGCAATAATCACTTTATCCTGAGGTAGAATCATTCCACAGTCTCTGGCCACAGAGACAGCAGTCAACATGTTGTCACCTAATTTTAAAAATATTTTAAATGTATTAAAATTAAAATTGAAACATGAACGTATCAAACAAGTACTTGCTGAGAATCTACTACAGTCTACCTGACTGCACTGCCAGAATAAAGATAATCTATGGCCGTTTCCTTTAGAGTTTAAAAATAACAAAACTGGAGCATACTTATCAAAAGCAGCCTCAAATAATGCAAGCACGTATATGCTAACGAAAACGTCTCGCCCACAATGTTTGAAGCCAAATACAATTTTCAATCTTTTCCAGTCATGCACTATTTGTATCCACACAATATCTGGAACAGTGCTACACACAGAGCAGGTGGCTCAACAAATATTTACCAAAATAACTTTGCAGTGACTAATAGTCTATACAAGAACACAAGCACCATACCATAGAAAAGGATGAATTGCAAAAGCAAGATTATACAAAACAAAAAATTAAGAAAGGTAATAAGAACAGATATAAACGAGAAGCGAGACAACTTGTCAGTCATGAGAAGAAAGAACAGAAAAGCAGCAAGGACGGGATCTTAAAGAAGAAGCAGGCAAAGGTTTGTGGGTCCCATCGCTACCAAAACAGAAGAGCGATATATTTCTTTCCTCAATTCCCACATACTATTTCCGAGAATATCTTCCTATGACTTTAGGTACACAAAGCCATATTCTGGCAAGGGAGAAAAAAAAAAGAGGAGGATGAGGTACAGGTGAAAAGTGCCTTGACAGAAGAGACATAAGAACTCAGAATTACTGGGATGGTAACAGACTTAGTTACCTTGAGTTATATGGTAAAAGCATGCTATTAGATAGATCCCAGAGTCTAAAACACAAAAATGTATACAGACTTTCTCCATATTAGTGTTACTGAACACACAAGTACCATACAGTATCTTAAATCTAATTATCTGCTAAGAAAAAGAAAAAAAAGAGCTACCACAATTTCACACAGCTAAGGAATAAGAGTTATCTAATATTATTAACAGTATAGTAACACCAGGAGAATCCCTTAGATGTGCCAGAAAAAGAAAAAAAAATGGGCCATTTCACTAGAATTCAAGCTAGGATAATAAATAATATCTTACATATAAAAATTTAATCCTAACAAATATCTATTAATCATTTTCTATGTCCTTGACAGTTCTAAAAATTGCAAAGGACCTCAAAATGAGTAAAATATATTCCTAA
This sequence comes from Cheracebus regulus, assembly GCA_963574635.1. Lineage (NCBI taxonomy): Eukaryota > Metazoa > Chordata > Mammalia > Primates > Pitheciidae > Cheracebus > Cheracebus regulus. The sequence continues at coordinate 29,970 of CAUYQU010091657.1, forward strand.
CCCTCAATAATCTTTTTTTTTTTTTTTTTTGAGATGGAGTTTCACTCTTGTTGCCCAGGTTGTAGTGCTATGGTGCATTCTCAGCTCACTGCAACCTCCACCTCCTGGGTTCAAACGATTCTCCTGCCTCAGCCTCCCAAGTAGCTGGGATTACAGGCATGTGCCATCACACGCAGTTAATTTTATATTTTTACAAATACAAAATTTGTAGAGACGGGGTTTCTCCATGTTGGTCAGACTGGTCTTGAACTCCTGACCTCAGGTGATCCACCTGGCTCGGCCTCCCAAAGTGCTGGGATTACAGGTGTGAGCCACCGCGCCCTGCCAAGAATCTTACACTCTAGTAGAGAAAACAAATCTATAAATAACACAAGGTACAATAAGTACTATAAGAAATACATAAATAGAGATAAAAAGGAGCCTAGTGTACATTTTTACAGTGTACTTTTAATATTTTACTATACTTTCTATAAATAGGATTTGCTAGACATCAAAAAGAATATGACAAGGTTACCTTGCACTTGGGAAAATATTGAGAGCTAAAAGAGAATGCAGGTTGGAGCCATGATATAATACATGATTTTATAACTGATTATCCCTCAATATTATATAACTTTAACTCTGTCACACTCAATTTTTTTCTGTGGTCTTTTATAAAGTCTAACCTGTGACCATGACAGTGCGAATGTTGGCTTTATGCAAATCTTCAAGTACTGCAGGGGTTTCTTGCTTTAATTTGTTTTGCATTATAATTAATCCCATAAAATCCATGTTGTTTTCGATTGCATCTCTGCAGAAAAAGAAGTTTTAACACATAATGGTTTAGCCAAGAGAGTAAGCAATTTATGTATACAAACTTAATTTAAAATATCTAAGCAATTTAAAATGTCTAAGTTATAAAACAATTTTAAAAAACTATAAATTAACATTTTTATATGCTGAATAAACCATGTGTGTTCAGGAGTTCAATATCTCTATATAATAACCATTTGGAAATGTATGTCACTAAACAATTCCAATACTAAGGAATATTCTCCTTGTGTTCTATCCAAAAATGTATAAGCATAAATCTATTCTTTACTGCCCTCTACAACATATCCTAATTTAAATGTTAAGTGAAAAAGGAAAAACTGTGACACAAGCACAATCGATACAGTTTTCGTGGATTCATTATCAAGTCTCAGATTAAGTCTATAAAACAATTACTGATCCTGAAAATGTGACACAAGAACCATTAGCAATCCAACAATGAGATCTACTTGGGACCCAGAGATGGGTCTTTGAAAATATTACTGATATAGTTATCAAGATGCTACTCTTTAAATAACTGAGTATTTAAATGGAGCAGGCACTGTGCTAGTCATTGGGAGGTTAGAGACAAAAAGGGATGGTCTCTACTCTCAAGAAACTTGGGTGGGGAAACAGACATGCAACCAAAGAGATGCACACAAAAATAATATGTGCTTCAGCACTATAAAAGAGAAGAAGTCTGTTCAGTGGTAGTCACATTCTTAAGAAATCTCAGGTCAGGCATGGTAGCTCATGCCTGTAATCCCAGCAGTGTGAGAGGCTGAGATAGGAGGGCTGCTTGAACCCAGGAGTTTGAGGCCAGTCTGGGCAGCATAGTGAGACCCCCGTCTCTATGAAAAATGAAAAAACAATCAGCTGGGCATGGTGGCATGTGCCTGTAGTCCCATTACTAGGAAGGCTTGGGGCATAAGGATCGCTTGAGCCCAGGAGGTCAAGTCTGCAGTGAGCCGTGTTTGTTCTACTGCATTCCAGCCTAAGCAAAAAAAGAGAGACCCTATCTCAAAAGAAACAAACAAACTAAAAACACCTCAATCTACCTTAACTTTATGATACAATTTTTTGCTCAAAGGGGAAGGAAGAGGATCTAAGGTCAGAGACTAGAATTTCAGACTTGGAATAACCAAATGATTTTTCTAATGAAATTCCAATAAAAGTTGCTTGAAGTATATACCTATGAAACCTAAAATCTTTGAAACACATAATTTCTAACAATGGGTGGTAAGAACATTAGAAAATAGTTGAGAAAATTAATATAAATAAAACTGCTGGTGGTAACAGCAGGAAAAAGCCTTGAAACCTGAAATCGTATTTCAAAGCGCAAAACTCTATCAATGTGAAGCTACTGTGTCAAAAGTACTAAGCCATTTTCCTTCAGGCACTAGTTTCTGGCTTCAGCTGGTCTCCTAACTCTCTCTATACCATATCAATGATACAGGTCATGGAAATCTTACCCTCTAGTTAGTGAGTAATCCAATATTCAAGACATAAAAGCTTAAGCTGTAAGGGAAATGCTAAAACCTGTTCCTACAAGGTGGAATAGGAACACAGAGGTGGTCTCGGTGAAAGGGTAAAGAAGAAACGGAGTAGAGAAAGAGAGGAAAGTTAATAAGGAGGGACAGAGTATTATCAGCACAAGGAACAGTCTATCCAGTGGCATGGAAGGATGTCTGAAGATGATAGGCTGAAGAACTATCGGCAATTCAATAATTAGTTTTTAATGGGGAAAACGGCAAAAGGCATCCATTTTCTTATCCCCTTAGCACCCTTGCTAGTATGATGCTATAAACTAAGAAGAGACTAATGCGTCCTTAGTAGGAATTAGGATATATTATATACATTTGTGGTTCCTGACATGCATATGTATCACATAATTTGGGTAGAAGTTTTTCTTTAAAAAAAAAAACAAAAAAAACTCATGTTTAGACCACCTCCACCAAATAGGCAAAATTAGCAGGACAGCCAAGTGATAATCCTTTCTGCTTACAAAATGCTAGGTACATCATGAAATATTCCTAAACAAAAATGCTATCCTCAAAGGTAGGTCTGTATCAGTTACAGTAAAAGTGACAATCCATGACTGTGACACTGGTGATGTCATTTGACGGGGGGGGAATGGGGAGAGTATTGGGGATTTGGAAACGAGGTGAGAGAAGCTTGATTACTAGGAGTCAACATTATATTCTGATCAAATTAGATCCAACCACTGGGCAAAAGTGAGAAGATCAGCTGGAGAAAATAAACTTCTATAAAATTATATTTACTATTCTTGGAATGTGCCTGACACATAGTGGGCACACAATAAATATTTAACAAATTGAAAACAGTTTCAAAGGGCTCTAAGTTAAAAACATATGATATTATGATAACATAAGGAAACACAGGTAAACGGTCAATACAGAATGATCACTTAAGATCAAGAGTTTGAGGCCAGCCTGGCCAACATGCCAAAAACCCCATCTCTACTAAAAATATAAAAATTAGTCTGGCACAGTGACACATGCCTATATAATCCTAGCTACTTGGGAGGATGAGGCACAAGAATCGCTTGAACCTGGGAGGCAGAGATTGCAGTGAGCTGAGACTGCACCACTGCATTCTAGCCTGGGTACAGGGTGAGACAAACAAGCAAACCCAGAATGAAAGGAAATTAAGCAGTGGGGAAAATGTACTTACTTCAATCACCTAAAACAATATTATATATAACAATATTATATATCATACATTCAATATTTGATACTCAATTACATGCAAATTACTGTGTATGACTGATATAAACATAAATGATGACTTTCCTGTAGGAAAGCCGTTCAATCTTACCTGCTAATATTCTGTACTTTATGCCATGTCAGTTTTGACTCCAATTTTCTGTGTGCAAGAGCAATCACACGGAAGCCCTGTTTAGTGAAGTCTTCCAAAACTTTTTGAAAATCAACAGGAACTTTTTAAAAGAAAAAGAAAATTTCATTGTTAAAATTGCTAATACAAGTTGACACAAATACCAGAATTTTATCCAAAGCATAGATATTTGCTTACCTGTTTCAGGTTTACAAAGACTGGCAATGACCTCAGGTGCTCCTTTCATGTAGGCATCCATTTTCTTATCCCCTAGCACCCTTGCAACCACACTCATACGTTGCAAAGCAGAGGAAAATGGAAACTGGCGCATAATTCCTATCTCATAAATAGCCTACATAATTTCAAAAGATGCACAAAGCACTTATTATTCTTAAAGAATCAAAACAAATATACTTAGGTAACAAGTCAACACTCTTCACTTACTGGAACAATTCCTATCGCATAAATAGCCTATATAATTTCAAAAGATGCACAAAGCACTTACTATCTTTAAGAATAAAACAAATATACTTAGGTAACAAGCCAACACTCTTCACTTACTGGAAGTTCAAACAGCTCCTAAAAACGAAACAGAACAAGAAGAAATAGTATAGATTAACTGTATTAACACACTAAATTTAGAAAAAGTTTACTAAGCTTCCAAAAAGCATTATTTGGAAAAAAAAAAAAACAAGCAACTGTATTTCGAAGTGTGGATTCAAGATTCCTTCTATACATACTACTTCCCATTTTTAAAAAGTATGTTCTTAAATATTTTCAAATGTTCTGCTATCCAGAAAATATTAACATTTTAAGTACTAAAATAAACTAAGAGGTGCAAACAAGTGGTATGTACACTTGTTTGCACCCCTTATTAAAAAATAAACTGGTGGGGCGCAGTAGCTCAGAACTGTAATCCCAGCACTTTGGGAGGTCGAGGTAGGTGGATCACATGAGGGCAGGAGTTCAAGAACAGACTGGTCAACACAGTGAAACCCTGTCTCTAGTAAAAATACAAAAATTAGCCAGGCGTGGTGGTGCGTGCCTGTAAATCCCAGCTACTCAGGAGGCTGAGGCGAGAGAATCACTTGAACCTGGGAGGCTGAGGTTGCAGTGAGCCGAGATCTCACCACTGCACCCCACTTTGGGTGACAGAGCGAGACTTCATCTCAAAAAATAATAATAAACTAAGGGAAATATATTTAAAAATTCACCTAAAAGTAAAGCCTTTCATATAGACTTTTTTATTAAATTCTAGGAATACAGATGCAATATAAGAGGATTAACCACCATCTGTATAAATCACAAGGCACTAAGCTGCTCAGTAAACAGGAAAGAAAAGTGTTAGCACTGAGAATTAAATCTCAACACTTTTTAAAAATGCATACAACACCCTAGAGGTGTAGTTTCTGATAAATGCAATTAAAATATTCAAATATCAGTATAAGAGTTAAATAAAGGACTTGTGCCTTCCTCTTCTACCAACATTTCAAAATGAGAATTAAATGTAAGTAAGCAGGATGGGTGCAGTGGCTCACACCTGTCATCCCAGCACTTGGGGAGGCCAAGGTGGGAGGATCACTTGAGCCCAGGAGTTTGAGACCAGCCTGGGCAACACAGCAAAACCCTGTCTCTATGAAAAATAAAAATTAAAAAATAAACATAAGCACCAACAGTTTTATCCAGCTTTAAGTGATTTCTCACCATTTCTTGGTTTCCTGCAGGGGTAGATTCAGGAAGCAATTGTTTGGGAGGACGAACCACTGTGGGCATAATCCGATTATGAAGTGCTGTTTCTTCCTCAGTTGCTTCTTCCAGAATCTGGGGTGGGCGGAGGGGAAACATTCAAGCACTGCTTCATAAAATTGAATTCATGGTTCCATTTTTAAATGGAACATTATGGCCATTTTCAGTAATTTAAAAAAAAAATTATGTTCAAGGAAAAAATGAGCACTACTGGATCACTAACATAAGTAAAAGAAAATATCAACAAAGCTGGTGAGTTAGATAGTTGCTTCATTCAGGGTTAGAAGCAGAAGAAATAGAAACTTCTCTCACTTCACCCCTAAAACCTGTTGGGTTTGGAGACTAGCTCTGCAGAAAACAAAAGGTTCTTGCAGTCCCCAGAATTTTCAGTCTCATCCAGTGATTCCTTTCTGCTAATAAGAAGTGATTCAAAAGTATATAGACCTCAGATATGGTTAGCAGAACCACTGGGTCAACAACAGCTGAAGTACAAAGACATGAGTTTAGAGTTTTTCAGCTTGAATACTTCTAGTTAAGATACTACTTCTTTAAAAAAAAAACCTTTTTTGGTGAAAAACGTTCAAAGAAAAACATTATACACACATACAAGACACTATAACTGGAGGGATCAATCAATGAGAAAATGATAGGGAACTGTGAAAAATGAGACAATTGTGTACAATTCTAAGACAGCTTTTTTTATACCTTAACATCTCTAAAATTGGGATGAATCTTATATCATATGACACGAGTCGCATCAAGTCACAGCTGTGACTGGCTCGGTGAAACCATTTCATTGATAAGTAAGCTCTGGTAGAATCAAGTATCAAAGCAACTCAGGTACAATGAAATATGCCATTACATGAATTTTCTTAATCAATTTTTTTGAGGATCCAGAAACACTGGACACTAAATGCTACTGAAAAATCTATTCAGTTGGAAAGATAAATCAGCCCATTTTTGTTATTCTCTCCATAAATGAAGTGAGGCCTCTTTTACGGAATTAAATTTCAAGAGTGTTTACCCTGGACTTTCAGTAGTTGGCAGATGGAGCATTTATCCACTCACCCCCTCCCTCCCTTTCAAAATGTGGGTAGGGAGGGAGGGAGATGGGAAGGCAGGGAAGAAGGGAGGAAAGATCCTGTAAAGGTAAACAGAAAGCAAACCTGAAGGAAGGGATTTCAAATACGGAAACAAAGGGTAAACTGAAACCTATAGACGGATGCAAAGGCGAGGGAAACAGCCCAGAACAAACACAGGACACCAGGTGAGACAGGAACATTTAACAGCCAGAATCACTGAGCGAAAGAAAGCCAAATAAAAACCCAGAGAGTCCTCTTCCAGAGACATAAACTGTATGTCTGACAGGAGTAAAGGCTGCTAACATGAGGGTGAGGATTCCAGAATACAAAGCACCACATGTGCAAGCATGGTGAGAAGGGGTAAGGAAAGCAACGGAAAGACTAACTCTGCAACTATTCCTTTGAAACCTGAAGAACTCCTGTTGATAAGACCCCACTCTCAGATACACAGCAAACACCATCCCCCACCCCTCGCAACAAGCCTTCCTGCTCAGAGAGATACTTCTCAGAAACACTAACATACATATGGGGGCAAGGGTAAAATTCTAAGTAGCTGACTGCAGTTATACAGAATTACCAAATCAGATCTTCATTTTTATATTTAAAAAGTGCCATTCAGATGTACAACAAAAACTAAAAGCATGAAGGAGAGACACCAAGCACGGGGCAGGGGCCAGAGGGGACCCTAACTCCAGAGAAAACAAATAATTCAGAAGCCAGAAGAGAACTCTAAAATTGAACTGTCTTTGTATCTTTGTATTTATAAAAGAACTGAAGGCCGGGCGTGGCAGCTTACGCCTGTAATTCCAGCACTTCAGGAGGTTGAGGTGGGTGGATCATGAGGTCAGGAGTTTGAGACCAGCCTGGCTAATAGGGTGAAACCCCATCTCTACTAAAAATATGAAAATTAGCCGGGCGTGGTGGCACGCGCCTATAGTCCCAGCTACTTGGGAGGCTGAGGCAGAAGAATCACGAACCCAGGAGGAGGAGGTTGAAGTGAGCCAAGATTGCGCCACTGCACTCCAGCCTGGGCAGCAGAGCAAGACTCTGTCTCAAAAAAATAAAGAAAGAAAGAACTGAATGCTGTAAAATGGTAACAACCAGAGAACATACATGGGCACTTAGAAATTAAAATTACCAATGGCAAAAACAGAAGGAATTTATAAACAAACAAAACATGCGCATGTGTGTGGACACAGTAAACAGTAAAAAAGAACGAAGATGTAGGACTTTATACTCCTTTGCCTGTGGCCAGGAAATTATGTCAGTTAAGATCATCTTACTGGCTTCTGGCCCACCGCCCCAAGTCGCTGAACCCTGGTTTATCTTACACACAAAGCAGGAACCTGAGCTGGTCAGCCTCTATTAAAGATGTTGTATAAAATGGGTTAACTAAAAGTTACTTTTGCACGATTTTTAAAATATTTCTCCAGTGATATATCTTTAGAAATCATACAGTTCCTTTTAGGGTACAAGATAGACTGTGATTAAAACAAAAAGCAAAATCATCCTTCCATGAGGTAATTTAATTTTTACTATTATCTTCCTAAAGTTATTTGTATATTAAAATATTTGACTTACCCATCCAATGGCTTCAAACATTTTCAAATCAAGTGGATCACCAGAAAGGACTCCTTCAATTTTTGTAAGTGAATGACAAGTAGCCATACACGCAACAAACTGGGATTTTACCAACATCTCATTGCACACATTTTCTTCTGGTAAAAGAAATCTGAGCAGAAGATATAGTGAATTAGTTTCATAAATCCTAAGATTCAAGATAATATTTTAACAGGGCTTTTGTGGTTTTGTGATTTAAAAAAACATATATATCTTTTCAATCCCAAACTGAGCTCCTAAGAAAGAGAAATTGTCAAGTTGCCAGAAATACAGGGAAAAGAAAACCAGAGGAGTGTGAACTTGAGCTGATGCTATGGCTGCTGGGGGAGATGAAGGGAGGAGGCCATCTCAGTAAACTAAGAACTTGGGATTTAATACACACAAAACAACAGGAAACAAAGTCTGGTCCCATGCAAAGTAGGGAGCTGGTACTGAAAGGATCCCTCTGACTCTGGAAAGCCAGTACTCCTGAAGAGCTACACGGTCTTAGGAAAAGGGCAGATGAGAAAAAAATCACCCACAGACCTAAAGGCATTAACTATGAATAAGTTTGTCTTTTTCCTCACCCAAAGTCCAAGAAAACAGCTATTATCTGTATAATATTTACTATGCATAAGGCATTATTCTAATAACTTTATATATATTGACCCATTATCCTCACACCATACAAAGGTGTTTTATTGTCCCCATTATGAATGAGAAAACTGAAGCAGGGTGGTTAAGCAACTGTCCAAGGTTACATAGCCCATAAGTAGCAGAGCCAAGGACTGAAACACGAGGTCAGTCAAAGCTTGTATGACACCACTGAGTACCACTGGGGCTCTTAGCCAAGCAAAGTCAAAACTTCTCCAGAGGGGGCTCAAAGAAAAATTCAGTTAAGAATGATTCCATAATTTAAAGATGCGCTAGCGAACAATTCACCAAGAGTGTCGACAGACATAACAAAGACAGAATTAGAATCCTATAAATTTGGCCAGGCACAGTGGCTAATGCTTCTCATCCCAGCATTTTGGGAGGCTGAGGCAGGAGGATCATTTAAGGCCAAGAGTTCAAAAGCAGCCTGGGAAATATAGCAAGACACCCATCTCTATTTTTAAAATACAAAGATAAAAAAATAAAGAATTCCATAAGTTTAAGATAACGGAATGGCAAATCTGAAAGAATGCAAAAAGGACATTTTAAAATTAGACTTAAAAAAGAATAAGATACTGTAGACGTGAGAGGTGGGTGGGAGTAGACTTGGAAAGAACCGAGTAAAAGGCCGGGTGTGGTGGCTCACGCCTGTAATCCAAGCACTTTGGAGGCCAAGGTGGGCGGATCACGTGAGGTCGGGAGTTCAACACCAGCCTGACCAACATGGTGAAACCCCGTCTTTAAAAAATAAATAAATAAATAAAATAAAATAAAAAAGAACCGAGGTAAACGGCCTTGTCCAAACACATGGTTAAGATTCCCAGATGGAGACAAAACAAAGTACAAGGAAAAGACCCATAATGGAAGTAAAACAGGCCTGAATATTTTCCAGAATTTATAAAAAACATGACTGCATGAAATCAAGACGCACATGAACGCTGTACAAACAAAAATATCACGGTGAATCTGCAGAAATTAAGAGTGAAGAAATATCCTTCAAGCAACCAGAGAGAAAAAAAATTACTAAAGAGACTAAGATTTATCAGTACCAACTAAGAAAAGGTATTAAGAGAAATGAAATAACACCTTCATAGTATTGAGAGAACACAAGCGTCAAACCTAGAAATCTGTACAGTTACACTACCACCCGACAGTGACAGTGGGCTGCTCTGCCTATGGAGTAGCCATTCTTTATTCCTTTACTTTAATAAACTTGCTTTCAGTTAAAAAGGAAAAGAGTGACAGTGAAACAAAGTGAATGAATGTAGCTACAGAAGATAGCAATTTATACAAGATGCAATGGTTAAGATATTTGTACACCTAGAAAATCTAAGCATGCAGACTGTGTAAGACCAAAATCATAATCAGAAAATATTAAGCAACAAATACATATAGGAAAGGAGGGGAATAACCAGAAGTATTTTACAGTCCATAGGTTTGTTTTGGGGGAAGCGATGGTTAAAAGGCAGTATTGACACCCATGAACTTTATACTCTAAGTATAAATATTGATAATGTAAGAACAAGCAGTATAAGATTAGGATGTATAAACTGAGAAAATGAGAAAGTGAAAATGTGTATATAAATTGGGGAAGCACTGGTAGAAATAATTTCAAATGTATCTGAATAAATATGAACATCACGGCACAGAAAGACTGAGAAGTAGACAGGTGGCAAAACACATACTAGGCAAACACTAGACAAAAGAAAGCTGGTGTGGAGCTATATAAATATATGACAAAAGAGAATTTAAGACAACATGCATTACTAGGGATAAAAAAGGTCACAATGTGACATCCTATTTTGCAAGCTATAACAACTCTAGAAATTATATTAGCCAAACAATACTGTCTCTCAAACTATATAAACCATAATTTAGCAGACTTTTGAGGGGGGAAAATGACATACATAAAACTACAGGAGTAAAACATCTTCAAAAATCAACAGAAACAGAAGTAAAGAGATGAGCCAGAGACTAATGGGACATATTTTCAATACGCAGTATTGAAAAGATTACTATCCAGAAAATAAAAAAGATGTCTAACAAATACATAAGATAGACTTCACAACACAATAGAAAAATGAGGATATAAACACACGGAAGAATTCTAAATGACCCTCCCTCCAAAAATGTGAAAAGATGCTCGATTTTATAAGTAACAAGAAGAATGTAAATAAAACCACAATATAATACTCATATGCATCCATATGGCAAAAATTACAGGTGTGACAATATTAAGTTTGGCAAGAATATTGAGCAAAAAGATCTTTATCCACTGAGAGAGAAAGCATAAGCTGAAGCTGTGCCCATGCTATGACCCAGCATTTACATTTATAGGGATCTAGCTTACTGAAACTCAGCCACACACCTACAAGGAGTTGTGTAAGAGCTTTAATTGCAACACTATTTGTAACAGTGCAGAGAAAAAAGGAGAAAAAACAGACTTGTCCCTTAGTAGAGGAACAGACAAGGTTTAATCATACAATGGAATAAGACAGAGTAGTTAAAATAAATAAATTAGATCTGTACATATCAACATGGATAATTCCTGAAAACAAGGTTTGGAGAGAGGGATAAAAGCAGTAAAACATAAGTACAGTATATCATTCATGGATACTTATTTATAGATTTATACAAAGTAAAAATATAAAATATGCAAAAAATAGTTTCAGAATGCCAGTAGGAACTGGAGAAGGGACAGAGTGAGACTTTGGCAATTTCTAGAATATTTTAATCTTCTAAAGGAAGAGATCTGAAGCAAATATGGCAACACGTCCACTGTTTGATCCTGGTATAGGTACACAGTTGTCTGTTATATTACTTCCTTTATGTTTGAATGTTGCATATGTCAAAATATTTATTTAAAATAAACTATCAAGTCTAACTAGTATTTACCGTGTATTTTCCACTCGTTGAATCCCCCAAAGATCTAAACCATCTTCAGTTAGAGTTCCAGTCTAAAAAAACAAACACATGCACAAAGTATGGATAATGCCTCAAAAATAAATAAATAAATAAGTAAAATAAAAAACAACCACATAGCATTAGAAACTATGCTACATATAACATAATGGAGTTCTACTGAGTTAAAAAAAGAAACAGGCAAGATCTCTGTATACTGATAGAGAATGGCTTCTAGGACATATGGTTAAAGTGGGAAAGAGGGTGCTAACAATGCTTACAAGTCTACGTAAGGGGAGGGGGGCATACATTTACGTGCTCATACTATCAAAAAAAAAAAAATCAGTGGAAGGATGCACCAGTTATCCTATCTTATCAATAATAAAGGATGCCTATCAAGGAGTGAAGGATTACTGTATAGGGAGAGCCAAGAGGAATAAGTTAAAGTCTATCAGGAGGAACCAATTGGCCAAACCCACAAGTAAATGACCTGGTTTCTTTAACAAAATAATTGGGGATAAAGGGCAAGTAAAGGCAACTATTACATGTTAATTGTAAGCAATGTCATCCCTGTTTGGATTTTGACTGAAAAATCAGTGAGTAAAAATTTGAGATTTGAGGAAATCCCAACTGGATATTTAAAAAACTAAGGAATTACTAATTCTGGTAAATGTGATAGTGGTATTTTAAATGTCCTCTAGATATATACTAAGGTGGTTATGGGTGAAATAATGTGTGATACTGTCCCCTTCAAAATGACCAGATAGATAAAATAAGACTGGCAAAGTGCTGATAACTGATAAAGCTGGATAATGAATAAATGCGGGTTTATTACACATGCACCTTTTCTCCACTTTTGTCTGTTTAAAAATTTTAGTAAAGTTTCCAAAAAAGACAAGCATAAGTGAAATTTTTTGAACAGATAAATATGAAATAATAGTGAAAGTATGTGACATATTTTTTTTAACAGAAGATGTTTCACATTTTTTTCTGTAATAATGAAATGCACAAAAATCAAATTCGTATCATATCAGTTACCCAGAAGAGTTTGATAGAGGGCTTTTTGGTCAAAGTTTAATTCTCAGAAAACTTTAAAGAAAACTAATTCCAGCTCAGGAAAGGAGAAACCTTTCTAAGAGGCAAGATATATGTCACACAGGTACATAATTTGTCATTTTCACATAAAATCAGTGACCTTCATAATTCTGAAACATATTCAGTAATATCACACAGCAAACACTAAACATACACACTTAAAAGCAATAAAATCATAAAAAATATATATGTATGGAGCCTATTGTATTAAATAAGAATTACTATCTAAAAACATTAAAGATCAAGTAATCTTTACTACTACTGCTATTAATACTACTGGGCCTAATTCTGGATATAATCAAATTAACTGCAGCTTTGAGCAAATAAGCAATATCCAAAGTATTAAAAATTGAGAACATAATACAGCATGTCCTCAAATAACACTGTTTTGTTAGCCTTTTTTTATAACTTTGATGGGAGGCAGTGGTGGGGAGAACTGATGCCCAGCAGAGACCACTATCTACATGAAATTTGCATGTTCTCTTCCTGTCTGCATGGATTTCGCTCCAGGTACTTCGGTTTCCTCCCACATTCAAAGCTATGCAAGTTAAGTGAACCAGCATATTTGAACGGCCCCAGTCTGAGCGAGTGTGACTGCACTCTGCGATACAATGGCATCCTGTCCAGGGCTGGTTCCTGCCTTGTTTTCCCAGTTGCCGAGACAGGCTCTCACTACCCATGAGCCTGAAATAAAACAATCAGGTAAATAATTATCTTACTTTTTTTCTTTCTTTCTTAAATGAATGTATAGCTCATATTTATTTCAATGATTAATATCAGAAGTGTTTTAGATCCATATTTAGAAGTTCAGTGATGTTTCTGTGACCAAAATATGGCATAAGAACTTAAATCTCGTTTCTATCAATTAGCCTATGGTAAAACAGGTTTCATTTCATTTAAAGTTGCGGTTTTGAAGAAGCTATCAGTAATGTTAAGTGACAACTTGGTATATGAAAATGATGCATATACCAGTTAAGTTGCGGAAAAGGAAAATTAGAGGAACATGGCAGAATGTGTGCAAATTTGTTGACAAAGAAAATTTAAAAACACTGATCTAAACATTTAAAACCTACAAAGTAACCTCTGAAAGTAACTATAAAACTGAACCAACCTTGTCAAAGCAAACAAGATTCAGCTGTCCACAAATATTTATTCTTTGAGGACTGATACAGAAAATACCAATTTTTTTCAGTCTTCTCTGAGCATACACAATACCAGCAGTCATTGCAGCAGGAAGTGCAGGTGGCACGGTAATTGTAATAATATCAAGAGACTCAATAATTATTACCCCAACTTCTACCTACAATTAACACAAAAATAAATGTCAAACCCCCAATATTATTTACTAATTTAATATGGGTATTTCTTTAGTGAAAATCTGAAAGTCATTTTCCATTGTCTATTTCATGTATGTGTATGTATATACATATCTATTAACCATTTATAATTTTTTTCTTCAGATATTTCTGCAAAATAAAAAAGCTCAATGGATTATAGAAAGGCAGCTACTTTTAAAAGAAACTTCTCATTTTCATAGCCCTGCATACTTCACACGACACACTTCAAAGCCAGTGAACAAGTTTTATCAGCTATTGACGCATCACACACACACACCTTACTGTGCCAGTAGCCACTTTTGACAACCTTCAATTAAATAATCAAAAATCATTTTAACTCTGTATATTACATCTCAGAGGTAAAAAAAAGAAAACAAATCTTTTGGTAAGTATGTGGGGTTTTTTTTCTTCTTCTTTTTTTTAATTAACTCACAAGACCAAGTAAAAGACCATCTAAACCAGAGCCATCCAAAAGAAATGTCCTTTACAATGGAAATGTTCTGTAGCTGGGCTTTCTAATATAATAGCTACTAGTCTCATGACTTTGTTAGCATTAAATTAATTAAAATTAAATTAGCTTAAAAGTTTAGTTCCTCGGTCTCACCAGCAACATTTCAAATCCTCAATAGCTGCATGTGATAAATAACTGAGGTTCAAACCCTATTAAGAGTCCCACATACATACCTGATTTAAAATGCTATTAATAATAGTGTAGATAAACCCAATGCCAGCAACTGCTACAAGACATAGAAGAAACAAGTAGGCATCTCTGTAGAGTTTAAAATCAGTTGGTTTGGGATACAATATGGAACGAACCAGCTGTCCTTTGGAAGTACTAAATCCTTTCAAAAAAAAAAAGAGAGAGAATTATTTATATTTTTATAAGAAAATGAGCATTATCTCCCATAACAGAATCTCTGTTTAAACATTCAGTAGGTATCGAATATGCTGAAACATGCAAGAAGAGATTAATTAAGATGTTTCCTACCTGTTCTAACAACTATGGCTTTGACGAGTTCTCCAGTGTAGAAACGAGTCTGAATAACAGTTGTCCCACAAAACAAAGTATGTCGTTTATGTGTTTCTGGATTATACAGTTCATCTCCTTTTCCTTTCACATCCACTGAAGGATTTGGCAAATTAGTCTTTGTCACTGGAACACTTTCTCCTTTAAAAAAAAAAAGTTAACAAATTATTAAACAAAAGCACAGGAATCAGTATCAAACACCAAAAAATATTAAATTGTTAAATATTTTAAATGCTACCATACTTGAATCATTAAGAGTTGTGTATGTGGATAACGGCTTAATTTTTTATCTGCCAATTTCCTCACACAGAAGTATCAAATATTATCTCCCACAATAATTCCAGAAAGTGATTGGTGGCTCAAAGGTATTTGCTTATACTTAGAAACAGTTGTGTTGTTCAGTTTCAAATAATTTCAAAAAACATTAAGTAGTTGCTACAGTTCCTGTACTTGTTTTTTCATCTCTAAGAACTAATGGTAACAGCGGAAAGCACTTTAGCTCATGTACATAAGAGATGTGAAGGCCTACCCCTGATCCACCTCTACACACACACACACACACACACACACACACACACACACACACACACACGAGAGAGAGACAGAGAGAGAGAGAGAGAGAGAGAGAGAGAGAGAGAGAGAGAGAGAGAGAGGAGAACAGAAAAGACATCTGGGCAAAAAAAAAAGATGAGAAAAATGAGTAATGTGGTGGTTCTAATAACCACCGTCAAATTCCTTTTAAAATTAATTCTCTGTAGCATTCACATTTCTTGCTTCAAAGAAGGCAAGTGTGTCAGATTTGTATGTGTTTGTGTGTTTTAAGACAGGGCTCTTAACAGTTTCAAAATGTATTACATAGAAATCATTTTCTAGCCAGATTGACTATGACAATAAAAAAAAATCACATGATTAAAATAAGATATTGGCCAGGCACGGTGGCTCACGCCTGTAATCCCAACACTTTGGGAGGCCAAGGTGGGTGGATCACTTGAGGCCAGGAGTTCGCGACCAGCCTGGCCAACATGATGAAGCCCTGTCTCTACTAAAAATGCAAAAATTAGCCAGGCATAGTGGCACACACCTGTAGTCCCAGTAATTCAGGAGGCTGAGGCATAAGAATTGCTTGAACCTTGGAGCAGAGGCTGTAGTGAGCCAAGATCCCACCACTGGCTGGGCGTGGTATCTCACGCCTGCCAGCACTTTGGGAGACTGAGGTGGGTAGATCACAAGGTCAAGAGATCGAAACCATCCTGGCTAACACAATGAAACCCTGTCTCTACCGAAAAATACAAAAATTAGCTGGGTGTGGTAGCACGCATCTGTAATCCCACCTACTTGGGAGGCTGAGGCAGGAGAATCACTTGAACCCAGAGGCAGAGGCTGCAGTGAGTCGAAATTGCGCCACTGCAATCCACCCTAGTGACACAGTGAAACTCCAACTGGGAAAAAAAAAAAAAAAAAAAAAAAGATCGCACCACTGCTCTCCAGCCTGGGTGACAGAACAAGGCTTTGTGTCAAAAAAAAGAAAAGAAAAAAAAAATCAAGTATTTCAACATTGTGAAATTTCCAGGCCAGGCATGGAGGCTCACACCTGTAATCCCAGCACTTTGGGAGGCTGAGGCGGGTGGATCACGAGGTCAGGGGATCAAGACCATCCTGGCTAACATGGTGAAACCCTATCTCTACTAAAAATACAAAAAGTTGCTGGGCACAGTGGCTTATGCCTGCAATCTCAGCACGTTGGGAGACCGAGGCAGGCGGATCACCTGAGGTCGGGAGTTCGAGACCAACCTGACCAACATGGAGAAACCTTATCTCTACTAAAAATACAAAAAAAAAAATTAGCTGGGCGTGGTGGTGCATGCCTGTAATCCCAGCTACTCGGGAGGCTGAGGTAGGAGAATCGCTTGAACCCAGGAGGCAGAGGTTGTGGTGAGCTGAGATCAAGCCATTACACTCCAGCCTAGGAAACAAGTGAAACTCCATCTCAAAAAAATAATAATTAATTAAAAACAATAAAAAAGTTAGTCGGGCGTGTACTTGGGAGGCTGACTCAGGAGAATCGCATGAACCCGGGAGACAGAGGCTGCAGTGAGCCAAGATCACGCCACTGCACTCCACTCCAGCCTGGGCGACAGAGCAAGACTCTGTCTCAAAAAAAAAAAAGATTGTGAAATTTCCAAAGGGAAGTAATTTTAAAGTCCACATCTCTCCATCAAGAAAAATACAAAATCTTTCTTTATTCCTACTGTTTACACATCAAATGAGGAACCAAATACTGTATGCAGCATTCTCGGTGGGAAAAGGACTTCTTTCCACTTCCTTAACTAGAAACCATTTCCTAACGTTCAAACAGTAGCCAGAGTCAGGCCAAGAGATGTGATCAACACTATAGCACAGTATCTAGTGTTGCAGCTGAGTATAATGCAGAATTTGGTCCACTCAGAATTTTAAATCTCCAATATCCAACATATTCATGAGTAAAGATACAAATGACATAGCTAATTCTGAAAAGACTTAATCAGTAACTACTTAGTCATGATATCATTATAAACAACTCATGTGATATTTACTCATTTAGTTTACCTGTTAACATGCTTTCATTTACAATGCAGGTACCACTGATAAGTACAGCATCGCAAGGCATTATTATCCCATTTAATGGAATGACCATGACATCTCCTGGCACAAGGTCGGTGGAAAAGATCTCTTCTATTTCTGAATTTAAAGAAAGAAAAATCTGAAAAAAAAATTCTTTACCTTGGAAAAACATGACAAATACTATTCAGAAGTCATCTGATCTCAGTAGGAAGTTAATAATATAATGGGGTAAAACAGAAAAATCCAATAAATGGCAAGTTTTAACATCAGATAGTTAGTCTCCTGGCAGAACACCAACTGTGCACAGGTGATGCCAAGTACCCTCTGGCCAAGCAAGTGAGTGTGCTTTGACACTCATAACAACTGTCCATGATAAATGCTGGCTATCAGCCTAAGGAAAAGAGACGCAATGAGTCCACAGAGGAGACTCCTGTGAAACAGGCAAAACAAACTGATTTCTATAATCCCTTGGAAATGGAAGGAAGCACTAAAAATCTTAGCACATTCTCCTTTCAACAGCATATCTATCATATTCCTTTTCTCATTGCCTTCAAGTCTCGTTGCCTCCTTAACATTCCTAAATTACTGTTTTTAGATATTTTAAATATGAGTAAATTCATTAAATAAACATTTTAATATTTTATCTAGTTCATTTTTTCCCTACAAATTTAAGTTAGCGAAACACTTTTTAAAAAGATCTTCCCTCTGGTACAAGTTGATGTTTGAAAAAAAGAAAAATTAAAAAGATCTCCTCAAGGGTAAAAGGCTTTTTAAGGTCACCTTATACATAGGTATTCTCTCTCTTTTCCTCTCATTCTCTAACCTCCTCCCTCTCCCTGTCCAGGTTTAATACTGTGCTCAGAAGACAGTCACACTAGTTTATAAATGGAGACAGATAAAAAGAAATCTATTGTTTGTGATGTTAGCCTATAAGACAAACACTCTGTTTCCTTTTTCAAAAAATGAAGTGGCCAGCAGTGATGGCTCATGCCTGTAATCTCAGCACTCTGAGAGGCCAAGGCAGGCAGATCACGAGGCCACGAGATGGAGACCATCCTGGAAAACATGGTGAAACCCCGTCTCTACTAAAATATAAAAAAATTAGCCGGGCATGGTAGTGTGTGCCTGTAGTTCAGCTACTCGGGGGAGGCTGAGGCAGGGAATCACTTGAACCTGGGAGACAGAGGTTGCAATGAGCCGAGATCACACCATTGCACTCCAGTCTACGTCTCAAAAAAAAAAAAAAAGTAATTTACTAAATTATGAGAGAACAACTTTTAAAGAATGACATTTAGTACATAGTAGGTATATCAATCTTCATCTTTAAAATAAGATCTCTTCTTTTAAAATTTTGGCTTTTCTTTAAAAAAATAAATCCATTCCTGAGATGGAAAGAAAAAGTAAAAATCTGACTTTTCTTAAAGCTTTTAAATACCACTTGAAATTCTACTCCTTTTATGTGTACCAGAAAACAAGGTATTGATGATATGTAAGACTATATAAAGTGGGTAAGGAAGATTCAAGTTTAATGGTACGGCTGCCCTAGAGTCCACAGCACCTTCAGCAACAGAACAAGAAGAGGAGAGGTATTAATAAGCTACACATCTTACACTTCAGCTAAGGGAGACAGATCTTCCCACCTAGAGTAGCAAAGTGACCAGGAAGCACAGGGAAGGAAGCAATCTCTTGGGTGTAAAAGTCTGAGTCAAGAAAATGGAGACCAATTTGGTGTTCTGAGTCAGTCAAAGCAGCTTCTGCCTCCAAGGCCCATGATGCTATGCTGCCTCCTTTACCTCTTCAACATCTCGCAGACAATTTACATGTCCAAAACAGTACCTTCTTATAAGCCTGCTTCTCTTCCAGAGTTTCCTATTTAATTAAATAACATCAACATCCATTCACCTAGCCAGACACCTCTCCATGGCCTCATATCCAATGAGTTAAATACTGTTCAATGGACACATTTAAGTATCTTTCAAATTCATTTCTTTTCATCTCTACAATCCCTACCTTGATTCAGGGAGGTCATACCTTCAGTATTACTCCCCTCTAAACCAGTCTGAATGTTTCCCCAAAGGGCAAGTATTTTATCATTTCTCTGCTTAAAATCCTTTAATGGCAGCTAGGCATGGTGTTTCATGCCTGTAATCGCAGCACTTTGGGAGAACAAGACAGGTGGATCACTTGAGGTCAGGAGTTCAAGACCAGCCTGGCCAACATGGTGACACCATTTCTATTAAAAATACAAAAATTAGCTGGGCATGATGGTGCACACGCTTGTAATCCCAGCACTTTGGGAGGCCAAGGCGGGTGGATCACTTCAGGCCAGGTGTTTGAGATCAGCCTGACCAACACGGTGACACCCTATTTCTACTAAAAATACAAAAACTGGCTGCGCATGATGGTGCATGCCTGTAATCCCAGCTACTCAGAAGGCTGAGGCAGAAGAATCACTTGAACCTGGGAGGTGGAGGTTGCAGTGAGCCAACATTGCCACTGCACTCCAGCCTCAGTGACAGACTGAGACTCTATCTAATAATAATAATAATAATAATAAAACCCTTCAATGGCTTTCCATTCTCTTTTGGACTGAGCCCAAATTCCTCAATATGCCTTACAGAGCTATCCATCATTTATAGTTGCTGTATTTGTCCTACTAAATTTCTTCTTTCAGTTCTTACAATGTCCATGCAATCTCTAATTTCTAGGTCTTTGGGTATTTAGAACTTCTTCTATCCTCTCACCCTCCCCTTATCAACTTCTCACCTACCTCTTGTTTGGCTAATTCAAATAGTCACCACTTAAAAGTACTTACAGACTCATCCCTGATACCTGTAGTAAATGAGGTCTCTCTAATATGTAAGTTTGCTGACTTCTCCTATCATAGCATTGTCACACTTCATTGTTACTGTTACTATTGTTATCTCTACACTGAATCCCCAGAGCCTATAGCATAGTACCTATCACACAAAAGAATTTATAAATTTTTCCTTCAGCACTGCCTTGAAAATAAAAAAGTGAATTTATAATTTTACGTAAATAAGTGAATTTAATACAAACTCAGGAACTGAAATGTATATTTTTAGTTCTCAAAACACATGAAAGCGTGTGCGAGGCAGGGTAGCTCAAGTCTGTAATCTTAACACTTTGGGAGATTGACGCAGGAGGATCTCTTGAGCCCAGAAGTTCAAGACCAGCATGAGCAACATAGTGAGACCTCACCTCTTAAAAAAAAAAAAATTAGCCAGGTATGGTGCTACAAACCTGTAGTCCCAGCTACTCAGGAGGCTGAGGCAGGTGGGTAAGTTGAGCTACTGCACTCAGGCCTGGGCAACAGTGAGACCCCATCAACTTAAAAAAAAAAGCTTTATCCTATTAGTGAAATGATGAGAAGAAAAAGAAAAAAGAAAAAAAGCCAGGTGCAGTGTGCATGGCTCAAACCTGTAATCCCAACATTTTGGGAGGTGTAGGTGGCAGACTGCTTCAGCCCAGAAGTCTGAGACCAGCCTGGGCAACATGGCAAAACACCGTCTCTTAAAAAAATACAAAAAATTAGTTGGGCATGGTGGCATGCACCTGTGGTCCCAGCTACACAGGAGGCTAAAGTAGGAGAATTACTTGAGTCTGAGAGGTCAAGGCTACAGTAAGTCAAGATTGTGCCTTTGCACTCCAGCCTGAGTGACGGAGATGCTGACTCAATCAATAAAGAATGTATACGTATTACATTTCGGGCTTACTTCACACATTATGCCTAACAGGTAGCTTTTTTGATTTATTCTTCCAACATTGACTTCAATTACTTACCTTCATTTACTCTACAAACTGAAACTCTTACAGTACTATGAGTTGCCACCATGTCATGCAACATAACATATTGCTGAAAGAGGAAAAAGAAATTAAAAACTAGCCAATATGGACCCACTTCTCAAGATATTAAAAAGCCAGGGCGCTAAAAAAATAAGTGAATACAATACATGCACATCACTCTGCCTTTATAAAACACTGAGTCAGAAATTCAGATTATTCATTGTTTTAGTTCAAGACAAAGGCAGAAGCACTTTAATAGGATAACCCTGAAAACAGTACCTTCCAGTATTCCAGTCTGCGATCAGCAACTACAGATCCCTATGGCCTCTAAGCAGTCAAGTGGTAGTCTGACTCTAAAAAGCACCTGCCATCCCCAACCTCCTACCCCACAAAACAAACAAAAAAGGGAGGGGGAGAAGGAGTATATATTCATGCATTGAATAAAATAATGACTGCATTCAGAATTTACTTTGTGCCAAGTACTATTCTACACACTTTAGATGTTATTACAAAATATGAATACAGTTGTGAAACCCATAATAAACTTGAACTTACCTTTCTAATGGAATACAGTGAGCTTACAATTGATACTATGGACATAACCACAATAGCTAGAGCATAGTAATAGTATTCATCAGTGCTCCACAGTATAACACTGAACAGCTGGAAAATGTAAAATGGGTTGAGAACCTAAAAAACAAAATTTTAAAGTCAAACTGAATGAGATATTATTGACCATGCAGATTGTCCACCTTTTCATTTGACAATTAGCCAAAAAGATATGTATACATAAAGGGTAAGTTCCATAGTATTCTATGGCAAAATGTATTTCCCTAAAAAGTAGGGCAACATGCTATCATACTCTTCATCATTAAACGACTAGAATTTGGCCAAATAAGTTTAATTTAAATTACTGGCATCCATTTAGATTCAAACCATCCAAATATAGACTCAGCTAGAAAAGGCTAGTAAGTGTATGAATTTAGCTGTTCTGCAACCTGCTTTAGCAATAAAGTACATTTATTTCCAGTAATTACTGTTCTCTGGGCTAACAGGATACAAAACTTTTAATGAAATCAAACAAATGTTTGCTTATTATAAACGCAAAACACAAATTTACTTTTATGTCAAAAGTTCACTGGAGGCCAAAGGAAAGACAAATATGAGTTAATGGGTTATGTTACTTTGCTTTCTCTAAGACAGTAAGTATTAAATCCTAAATGAAAAAGAGATAAGGGAGTCCTTGGCAATGAACTTCAATTACCCCCATATTTTATAAATTCCATTAAAACCCTCCAATGTCTTAAAATTGATTCTTTTGTACTTTTCAATGCACTGTCATATAGATATAGTCTACTTTTACCTCAAACCCAAATGAGATCATTAGAAAAAACTTATTCCAAGTTTATAGGTAAAGGAGCAACAGAAAGAATTTACTAAAGATCAGAGCTAGTTACTGATGGAACCACATTACAAACCAGGCTTTCCAATTCCTATCACTATACTATGCTGAATTCATAAGCGACATTACATGGCCACTCCAGGAACTAATACAACTAATTCTCGAACTTTATGAAAAAACCAGAATGAAGATTAGTGAGCCTAACTCTGTTAGACATTCAACAGATATTAAAGCAAAATTAGACAAAATTTTAAGAATACATGCCCCAGATTCTTTCTCTACCAGAGTAAATTTCTTTTGTCTTTACCTTCCAAGTAAAAATATGCAAAAAGAGGTTAGGAAAAAGAAAACCAAGAATATCTTAATCACGACTCTTTCCAAATTGACAAATCTATTGATCACAACTGTTGAGTTATATACAATAATTAGTCTTACCTCTTTAATTAGAAGCTTAAAAACAGAAGGCACTTTCACAGCAATTTCATTTACTCCATAAAGCAGTTTTCTATAACAGGAAAACACATTAATAGTATTACATTATATAATAATAGTATAATTTAGGAAGGGCATTGTATTAGGTAAGACTTAAACCACAGACTGTTTCTATTCATGTTTCTAAACACTTGTCTCTATAACTCAAAGTCTCTACCTACAGAATTTAAATCAAAGAAATCAACAGTAGATACCTCTACTGGTAGCATTTAACTTCATTTTGTCTCACATCTTTATGTGTGACAAGTATCCTTCCCACTAGTCTATAACCATGTGAGCAAAAGGTTCTCTTTTGCATCCTTGAACACACTAGACCTTTAACAATTATGAATTACAATTAATTTTTGCAAGAAACCCAATAAAGTTGTGGGATCTAATTTTAATATTGTACTAACAGTGTTTAATTCAAAACATTGTACATTAAGAAAATGCTTCTAAAGTTTAAATGTTTCCACTTAATTCCTTATGTTCCAATAGTATTTTCCATACGACAGAGCATTTTTTGCTTTTTATGAAGTGTTAAGTTTGAATGAGTGAATTTCATGTTCTAACCCTTTGAAAGGACATGCTACAGAACTGTAAGAAAATTTCTTACTGAATTTCAAAGTGGCATTTATCTTTAAAATATGAAATACACTGGTGTATTTTTATGATTTAACAAGGAGTAACACTACGAGGAAGATTATGTCTCCCAATTTACAACTGTTCATTACAGTGTATTTGAGCTCATGCTTATAATTTCAGAAAATCTCAGGTGCTATCAATTCTAAGGCATACCATTTTATATATGATCAAGAAAGATAAAAATGCTATCAAGTAAAGAATGACACTTCACCAACTCTATGACACACCCCAATTTCAGAGATGTTAAAAGGTAGAAAAATGTGCACCTGAGAACTGATAAAACACAGTATAATTTCAGGGATACCAACTTCAAAATATCAGCTTTAACATTTTTATAATTCTTAAACTGAGAGACAGTCTTACCCAAATAAAATATCAATAAATTCTCGACTGCTATGTCTGTAATATTTAAGTATCTGTTAATATGTACAACTATATGGTAAAGGGTTGATTATGTATACTATTGCTTTTAGGAATTTTGAGAAGATCTAACTTTAGTTGGATAAAAATTACCTGTAGGCATGCATCCCCTTTGTCAGTCCTGCACTATGCTTTTCATAAATTGACGTACAAGAAACACCTTCATCCAGTCCCCTAAATAAATCCAAAGTTTTTACTTTAAACAAAGTTTAAAATATCCAAATGTCTTAACGCCTCATTTTTCTATATGCCTGATTTTATAAAGGTGTGACTTCCTTACAAATGCTTAGAAACCCTTAACAAAAACCGAGATAACAAATGAAAAATTTATAATCTCAAATTCTTAAGATAAATAATGACAAATCTAAGTATCAAACCCAACTTTAAAGCTATTCAACGTACTTACTGCAAGACAGATGAGATGGCTCCAAATACAAGTTTATATAATATCATTATCCTTAAGACTGTGCCAAAGCTGTAATAACTAAAATTAAACTTTAAAATTTTAAGATAAAGTATAACTTGAGAATTCCAAACCAAAGATGAAAAAGTTTTACTCTTCGGCTACATAGTTTCTCCTTTTCAATTTGAGAGTCAAACTAAGAAATGCTATTAGTTTTCTTTCATCTCCATAAAAGCACCAATCCAAACCCTTCCCTAATACATACCTGGTTTGAAGCACAGAATTTATGAGTCACAGATAATGCCTAAAATCTATAATAATTCCAACTAGGATTCAACTAACATATCTACTTTTTCTCAAAATGCTTTAATTATGCTTTTTTTTTTTTTTTTGAGATGAAGTCTTGCTCGGTTGCCAGGCTGACATGATCTCAGCTCACTGCAACCTCTGTCTCCCAGGTTCAAGCGATTCTCCTGCCTCAGTCACCTGAGTAGCTAGAACTACAGGCGTGTGCCACCAAGCCCAGCTACTTTTTGTATTTTTAGTAGAGACAGGGTTTCACCATGTTAGCCAGGATGGTCTCGATCTCTTGACCTCATGATTTGCCTGCCTTGGCCTCCCAAAAAGCTGGGATTACAGGCGTGAGCTACCATGTCCAGCCTTAATTATGCTTATTTTAACTGAGATGCCAGCTATAAAACTCTAAAGCAAAGAGAGTCTT
Source organism: Cheracebus regulus (assembly GCA_963574635.1). Classification (NCBI taxonomy): domain Eukaryota; kingdom Metazoa; phylum Chordata; class Mammalia; order Primates; family Pitheciidae; genus Cheracebus; species Cheracebus regulus. Next base: position 55,526 of record CAUYQU010091657.1, read on the forward strand.
ACATACACTTAATTCCAATCCTTTTCCACACAGGAAAGCTAGGCTTCATAATACACTGCAATCAATGTAGTAAGTTTACATTTTTAAGTTTCTATTGCTGGCAAAAGACACACAATAAATATGTTTGACATTTCTTCCCACTGAGTTTGATGACTTCTCCAGAAGGCAGCAGGGGCCAATGCCAAATCAAAAAAAAAAAAAAAAAAAACATTAACGAAATCACAGCTCATTGGTAATTTTTCTTTTCTTTTCTTTTTTTTTTTTTTGAGACAGAGTTTGGCTCTTTCGCCCAGGCTGGAATGAAGTGGTATGATATAGGCTCACTGCAATCCCTGCCCGCCCAAGGTTCAAGCAATTCTCCTGCCTCAGCCTCCTGAGTATCTAGGATTATAGGCACCTGCCAATACACCCTGTTAATTTTTGTTTGTATTTTTAGTAGAGACAGGGTTTTACCATGTCGGCCAGGCTGGTCTCGAACTCCTCACCTCAGGCAGTCCGCCCACCTTGGCCTCCCAAAGTGCTAGGATTACAGGCATTGAGACACGGTGCCTGGCCCGATTTTCTTTAAGGCAATAGTTATTAATCAGGAATGGTTTTTAGAACTAGGCATATAAAAATGCCCATGCCCATTCCAGAATGTTCTAACTCTTTGGCGCATCTGAGTAAAAATCCAGGCATGAATATTTTATTTTTCATTTTTTACTTCCAATAGAAACCTACAGGTATGAATATTTTAAATGTTTATAACATGATTTTCTTTTTACTGCTATTAAAAATTCCTTTGGCACTCTAAAGCATGATATTAACAAGCATTTCTAATAATGATTTAACAGCAATAAAAATAGAATCTTAATTTGCACTTATATAACTTGAATCCTTGATTAAAAATAAAGGAATTGGCCGGGTGCGGTGGCTCACGCCTGTAATCCTAGCACTTTGGGAGGCCGAGGTGGGTGGATCACCTGAGGTCAGGAGTTCAAGACCAGCCTGGCCAACATGGTGAAACCCCATCTTAAAAAAAAGAAAGAAAGAAAGAAAGAAAAATAAAATAAAATAAAGGAATTACTACAGTTTGTCCCATTCTTTATCTACATAGCAAAATTAAATCTCTATTTGCCTATTACTCTATTCCTCAAGTACCACAGGATTTAAGTGTCAGTAAACTAACAGGTAATGATTCAGATACTCTAAATTAAAATACACACTATGAGGTGCACTCAAAATCACTTTGAGGTGAAACTGGTAAGAACTCAGACTCAGTACTCTTTGGCATCATACTGATTCTAACTTTCATGTAAATTTCGCCATGGTGTAAGTTGCAGGTGGGTCTTCTTATTAAATGGCTAATGAGCCTTCAAATAACAACAGGGAGTTGTTAATTAATAAGTGAATAGAAATTATGAAATAAAAGCTCAGCAATTTTATGTAATACTAGAATGGACTCTTTTCTACCTAGAACATTTTCAGGATATTCAACATATAATCCAAACAAAAGGAAGATACTTACATTAAGAAATCAAAATTGTGAATGTTATCATTCCAGAAATATTTTATACTATGGTGGGTGAAATAACGAATCTGTGGAACACACATAAATGTTACATCAAAAAGCGTATCATCATTTGTGGCATGTAATCTGTTAGTTCTATTAACAGTTATATATAGGATTATATATAGCATTATATATAGTAATATGTGATATTTTGTATGCATATAAATTTATCTCAAGCAATAACTGCAACACAAAATTATAGAATATTCATGACAGCATAAAATATAACAATTCTGATTTTTAAAGAAACTTTATCATTAACATCACAATACCTGTTGTGATTCAGTCTGTGAATATTTACTGATCTCCTGCCTGTTTTCTTCAGTGGGATTCTCAATTAAACAAACTGCACGGCCATTTGAAGGCTTATCAGACATAGATTTTGGACTTGAAAATGGGTGAGTTTCCAAAGAAAGAAAGCGAATTTTTGCACAAAACCATATTTTGAATTCATCCTTGGAAGACAGAAAGAGATAAAGGTAAGGAGTCAACTTTTTCTTGAGACGGCATTTTGCTCTTGTTGCCCTGGATGGAGTACAATGGTGCAATCTTGGCTCACTGCAACCTCTGCCTCCTGCGTTCAAGCAATTCTCCTGCCTCAGCCTCCTGAGTAGCTGGGATTACAGAGGCCCACCACTACCCCCGGCTAATTTTGTATTTTTGGTAGAGATGGGGTTTCTCCATGTTGGTCAGGCTGGTCTCAAACTCCTGCCTCAAGTGATCCGCCTGCCTTGGCCTCCCAACATGCTGGGATTACAGGTGTGAGCCACCGCACCCGGCCAGGAGTCAATTTTATATAAAACTGCCTGTATTTTCACTTAATTTCCATTCTTAGCAAGGTATTATTTCCTCATCTCTAATTGAGGAAACATCATTCCTACTTGGTAAACATTAAACCATTTCATGAGGATATTTAAGTTCAAATAAAGTGTTTTCCATTGCTCATTTTTTATGACATATTTTACTGATAAACACATCAACATTTCATAAAATAATTAGCCTATCTATATACTGAGACTAGATACTAAAACGTCTTATAAAATACTTCCAATTTGGATTTTTAAAAAAGAAAAAGGCTGAGACGCATCAGCATCACAGAGCAGACAGGCAGCTGTCCTAGTGAATGCGACCTGGACTACAGTCCTAATGGACCAGTACCTTAACAGACAAGTACCTCATTTCTCAGGGCAATAAGAAATATGAAAGGAAGGGGGTGAATTTGATCATCTTTAAGGTTCCTTTAAACTCTAATCACTATAATAATATTCAATTCCAACACAAATCCTTTAGAAATACTAGAATTAGCATTCCTCATTTTATCCAGGCAGCGATGTTCCCTTCGCGTATTATTTTGAATAAAGTATACACAAAAACATTGTTTTACTCCTTAAATAATCAGCTACAAGTAGATACATGGACTTACAGTAGTCCTCAGCAGCACTACTTCACAGTCTTTAATTGCAGCTCTGATACAGGTCGCTTTCACCCGCCACTCAGGCATCCAATAGAGAAGGAGGAGGAGAAACCCGCCAGTGCAAATCACTCCTAAAGAAACTACAGCAAGCTTCCAGCGACTCAAATTGTAACCATAAATCTCCTGCATGGACATAGTGATCACATGATTAATTATCAAATGATATGGCAGATAAACATATTCCAAAGTTCTTTGTTTTTCAGATAGGTATTACTGTCTTGTCATATAAACCATAAATATTTTCCCAATCCATAATTTACCTTTAAATTTTGTTTCTGACCAGTTTGTCAGTTATATTTTAAGTAAACTTGATATTTACACTTCGATTTTATATTTAATTTATGTCTAATAAGTTCTTTCCCACTGATACAGTAAATTCATATTTAGTACACATCCCTAGAATGTTTGCAATTTCATTTTTACATACCTTTTTCATTCTTCCTGAATTTATCTTCTTATGAGCTGGGCTTTTTTAAAAAATAAACTTTTTATTTTGAAATAAATTTTAGACTTATAGAAAAGTTACAAAAATATTATGAAGTTCCTGTACATCCTTTGTGCAGTTACCCCTAATGTTAACATCCTGGTACATTTGTCAAAAATCAACAGATTAACACTGCTGCATTACTATTAACTAAACTCAGTTTTAGGATTTCACTAGTTTTCCACTAACATGTTATTTCTGTTGCATAATATAATTGAGAGTATTATAGTACATTTGGACGGAATAGATTTAATTTACTGTTTTCCAAATGATTCGCTAATTGTTCCAATACCACTGCAACTGATCAATTTGATCCACTGACAAATTACTTCATATGTTTCAAGTTAGCCCCCTGCAACAAGTGTTGCCAGATTTAACAGATGAAAATACAGGGGGCCCACTTAAATTTAAATTTCAAAGAAATAATAATCTTTTTGTCTGTCCCATGCAACATTTGAACATATTTATACTACAAATTTCTCCCTGGATTATGTGACTTTTACATTTAACAGGACATCTTATACTTTACCTGATATCTTTCTGGCTCCCCCCAGCACAGAGTACAGAAGTTGGCTTTTTTATTAAGCTGATTTTAGAAATTTTTTATAAATCAAAATTAGAAATCTTTATTTGGGATTATATTTAAATCTTTATTTGGGATTATACTCGCCAACGTTACCTCTTAAATCACCAAATAAAAACATACTTCTTCTCCCTAAGTTTTAATAGATCACAAGCAAAAAAAGAATCATACTAAAACCAACTAATAGACATATTACACAATCCCAATTCAAAAGCACAGGATGAAGAAAGACGTCCATGGAGTTTAGCTGCTGCTACTGTGGTTAATTGTACTTTTCTATTCCCTGGACTAATAAGTTGCGGAGATAAAGTCTTCATACTTTGCGAGTAAATTAGAACAGCTGGTTACCATTTCATCTTCCTGACCCTGATTGATGATCTTCCTTTCTTCTTTGTCCATACCTACAGTGGTTTAAAGGTCTTGTGCTTCAGAACAATGAAAGATCACTAAGGGAAGAAAGGGAACAAATGTTAGTGAATTATTTTATACCTTAGTAGACTATATAACTTCATTCTATCAACTGTCTATTACACAAGGGGTCTCCAACCCCTGGGCCACAGACCTGTTAGGAACAGGGCCACATAGTAGGTGGTGAGCGGCAGGCGAGCAAGCATTACCGCCTGAGCTCTATCTCCCATCAGATCAGCAGTGGCATCAGATTCTCACAGGAGCATGAACTCAATTGTGAACTGTGCCTGCAAGGGATCTAGGGTACAGGCTCCTCATGAGAATCTAATGCCTGACAACCTGAGATAGAACAGTTTCATCCCAAAACCATCCCTCCCCATCCGTAATCATCTTCCATGAAACCAGTCCCTGGTGCCAAAAAGGTTGGGGACCACTGTTTTATACCATCCAAGTGTTCTTTTAATATTTAACAATATTTTGTTTAAATCTGAATTCTTCCCAAGCAGTGACGTACTCATCACTTGCTGATGGGATGTATCAAACTTTAGATGACACTTCAGTAGTTACTAAAGTGCTGGCTGATTCTAATGACATTTTCAATGGGATACGAGTGCTTGAACCTGCGTCACTTACTACCACAAAACATGGCATATCTCATTAATTCGTTTATACTAGCAACAACTTTGATACAGAACAATTTACATTCTGAGAGGAACTACTAACAGAGTCTTCCTTTTTCATTCCACAGATTCAGAAGTAGTCTAGTTCAACCATCTTGAGCTAAAAGTACTTCACACAACTCAAATTTTATTCCCTGTAGCACAGTAAAGAGATATAACACTAGCAGTGAAACCAACCCAAAAAATTCTCAGGGATTATTAATCATCCAATAAATATTTACTGAGCACTAATTACATAAATGGCAATCCCTGGCCAAGAGTCAATCGCTATGGCAGGTTTACTCCTACTGGAGAGTACTCAACTGACACTACCATTCGATTCCAGCTCCATTAGGCAACCTTCTGATTGTTTCTGACTATCGAAAAAGCTTGTTCAAGGAGAAAATCCATCAAGCCTACTGACTTATTTTTCCTTTTTTTTTTTCTTTTTTTTGTATTTCAGTATTAAACATTCAGCTACACATTAAAGAAACTGGCAAGATGTAAGATGATGCTAGTTTTCTTTTTTTTTAGAAAATATCTTCCAAAATTACTTAAAATGTAATATTTCATTATTGTTTTAATATTTAAAATATCAGTTTTAATTCATATATGTATCAGTAGCTATAGCCTATATAAACAAAAGCTCTTTAGCATCTACAAAAATTTTCAATAATGTAAATGGGTTTCAACCTCCAAAGTTTGAGAACCACTGCTTTAGATGAGGCTGATCTCACAGTGGGAATATTACTGCTTTCATTTCAGATTCCATCCATCTACTCATCTACCCAGTCCACAGCAGGACTGTCACACGGTAGGCACTCAAAAACGCTTACTGAATTAATGATCTGATAAAAAAAAAAAAATGTGCACTGGGCCGGGCACAGTGGCTCACACCTGTAATCCCAGCACTTTAGGAAGCCAAGGCAGGTGGATCACAGGGTCAGGAGTTCGAGACCAGCCTGGCCAATATGGTGAAACCCCATCTCTACTAAAAATACAAAAAAATTAGCTGGGTGTGGTGGCACACGCCTGTAATCCCAGCTACTCAGGAAGCTGAGGCAGGGGAATTGCTTGAACCCAGGAGACAGACATAATGAGCCGAGATCCCGCCACAGCACTCCAGCCTGGGAGACACAGCAAGACTCTGTCTCAATTTTAAAAATAATGTGCACTAAGTAGCAATATCTATTTATTTTAACACAGTATAAATTAACAGTCAAGTAAAAACCAAATGCAGAATTTTAAAGTAACCCCATACGTAAGACTGCTGAAACTTCCTGATGTATCATAAAATTACTAATAGGAAGGGTCTGTCTGCCAGGCATGGTGGCTCACACCTGTAATCCCAGCTCTTTGGGAGGCTGAGGCGGGCAGCTCATCTGAGGTCAACAGTGCAAGACTAGCCTGGCCAACATGGTGAAAAACCTCACCTCTAACAAAAATAGAAAATTGAGCTGGGCATGATGGTGGGTGCCTATAACCCAGCTACTTAGGAGGCTGAGGCAGGAAAATCGCTTGAACCCAGGAGGTAGAGGTTGTAGTAAGCCAAGATCACGCCACTACACTCCAGCCTGGGCGACACAGCAAGACTCCATCTCAGGAAAAAGGAAGGAGTCTGTCTGTATAGTTACTTATGTTGTTTTAATAATTTCACTCCTAAGTGTGCCATTGTTATCAAACATGTAAATAAATACATAAGGACTGGTACAAAAATAAATGATTAATAAGATACTGAACTCAGTGCCACTGTGAAAAAGGAGAAACCGTACATACTATCAGGTCCAACTTCTCTAAACAAGCCGTATGACTATACAAAACATTTTGGGCATGGTAACAAGATCTTCTCCACCTAGGGCAGTGTAATGGTCCTAAAGCATATTACCAGAGTTATTCCACCATAATAATAATGCTCCACCAAATCAATAAACTTTTAGGTGGCACTTATTCTCAAGGGCTATGCCTGCTACTATAGACTATGGTGAGAATAAGCCCAACCTCTTTCCCTGGAGAAAAGATCAGCTATCATCACCTGAACATGTCGAGTAATAATACTGTACAGGCCTACTATCAAAGTGTAAACCAAAGACCTTTTGCTCTGACACTGACCCTGCTAAAGAATACCAGTCTGAGGTTCTTAACCTTTAGTCTGTGATTCTTCCTTAGGAGCTCAAAAATGAATCTTGTAATCATCGCTCAGTAGTCATTGGGGTCAGTTTTGGTTTGGGTTTTGTCTGTTTTTTTAAATTAGAGACAGGGTCTCAATATTTGCCCAGGCTGGTTTAGAACTCCTGGGCTCAGACAATCTTCCCACCTCAGCCTCCCAAAATGCTGAGATTGCAGAAATGAGCCACCACACCCCATGGGGTCATTTCTGATAACCAATTATGATCTTCAGTTCCAATCACCACCACCTAAACTATGTTTCCTCAGGGAAGGGATTACTTCAGATTCTTATATGGAGACGTCTGCTTCCAACCAAGTTGAAACAACAGGGATCATATTCGCCCTCCTGCCCTAAAGCAACAACAAAATATATCATGGTTTTCAAGGAACTGGACATTAGGCAATGAAGAAAAGCTGGTAATTGAGAGATTAAAAAACAAACTAGATAAGTCCTACGATGTCTCAGTTTACTAACAAAAAAAAAAAAAACTTTACAGGTCACAAAAGAAAAGGAGGATAGAGAACTCAGAGGGAGCGCAGCAATTTCCCTGAGTTTGGGAGACAAAGCTGGGAGTCTGGGGAAGCACCAAAGCAATTAAGTTTGCTGGTCAGATCACCAGAAGAGAATCTAAGAACACCACTGCTCTGCAAGATGGACTCCCTCAAGCCTTCAGCTGTATACTGATCAGCACCTGTGTGTGAAGAAACTACCAAAGGCCAGGGAAAGAACCACCCAAAATGATTAAGGGGGTTAAACCACCAGAGCTCACAAAAGGCTGAGCATCGTACCCATTTTCACCAACCACAGTAGAAAACCCTATTAGCCACAAGGAATCAGGAAAGGTATTCAGGTTTTTGCTTTAGTTAGTGGGATAAAATTAGCCTCAAACAAAAACTGCTCTGGTACTGCCTAACAAAGCTCAAACATAAGACCTGAAATAATACAACTGTTTTAAAGTATATAAGGCTAGACACAGTGGCTCAAATCTGTAATCCCAGCACTTTGGGAGGCTGGGGTGGGCAGATCTTGAGACTAAAAGTTCGAGACCAGCCTGGCCAACATGGTAAAACGCCATCTCTACTAAAAATACAAAAACAATTAGCCAGGCGTGGTGGTGCGTGCCTGTAGTCCCAGTTACTCAGGAAGGTGAGGCAGGAGAATTGCTTGAATCCCAGAGGCAGAGGCTGCAGTGAGCCAAGACCAAGCTACTGTACTCGAGCCTGAGCAACAGAGTAAGACTCCATCTCAAACAAAAAGGAAAAAAAATTATTAACTTTTAAAACACCAATGGGTCAAAGAAGTCAAAGTGGAAAATACAAAGTATTCTGAACTGAATAAAAATGATATATTGGGCCGGGCGTGGTGGCTCATGCCTGTAATCTCAGCACTTTGGGAGGCCAAGGCAGGCAGATCACCTGAGGTCAGGAATTCAAGACCAGCCTTGGCCAACATGGTGAAACCATGTCTTTAAAAAATTTTTTTTTAATTAAAAAAAAAAATGATATATTGAAATTTGTAGGATGCCACTAAAACACTACTTAGAAAAAATATATACAGCACTAAATTCCACTATCTGAGAGAAAAAAAGTCATGACCTCGGTTTCCACCTTAAGAAAAGTAGAGAACGAACAGCAAATTACTCCCAGAGTAACCGCTAAAGGGAAATAAAGTTTACAGAAAAAAAAATCAATGAAATAAAAAAACAGAAAGATAGAGGAAATGTCACTGAAACCAAAAAGGCTGGTTCCTTGAAATCAACAGAATTGCTAATTGCTAGCCAGACTCATCAAAAGGAAAGAACAGGGAGGGGAGAGATGCAAATTACCAGTATCAGTAATAAGCAGATATAGCACAACAGATTCTGCAAGTATCACAAGGCTAATCAAGGAACTTAATAAGCAACTTTACACTGATAATCCAACTTTTTTGTAGGTTTAAAGTTACTTCAAAATTAAAAATTTTTTAATTAAAAAACCCATCTTTACTGATCAGAGGATGGCCAAGAGTTTGGTAACTGCTAAAGCTAAATTAAAAGCTGAGTGAATGAGTACATGAGAGTCCATTATACTAGTCTTTCTACTTTTTAATGTGTAGAAATTGTTAATAGAAAAGTTTTTCAAAAAATAAATTAAACAGCTGGGTGCACTGGTGCATGCCTGTAGTCTCAGCTACTCAGAAGGCTGAGATGAGAGAACCACTTGATCCTAAGAGTTTGAGTCCAGCCTAGGCAAAACAGTGAGACTCCATCACTAAAAAAATAAAAATTTAAAATTTAAAAAGTAATTAATAGTCACCCATCTGAATCTTTTAGATAGGAGAAAATTTTCAGAAGACATTTATTTTTAGCACAGAGTGCCACAGATATTGAGAACTCTGCCTCTAGGGGTCCAAAGTCCACTGACTCAATCTACTGTGTACCAGATATTATCCACAAACTCAACTCATCAAACTTTTACTGTTGGCTTTTGAGTCTTACTCTTCTTCACCCTCGTCTTTTATCAATTTCCCAGAAACATACAGACTTCCCACTCCCATAAATCCAAATTTGTCAATGTAGAATGTATGTACAAATAGATAAATAAAATATGTTTTATAATTTTAGAAAGGAACTGCCATTAAAATCCAATGTTTTCATTAAACCCATGTACTTATAACTATTTAAAACCTTTTCTCCAACTCTCTACGGAAGGAGTCCATCTTAGTTCAGCGTAATTATATTTTTCACTTCATCTTCTACAGTTCAAGTGACCACAGAAAGAACTATTCCCATTATTTTTAAATGAGCTATTACAGGTAGTTCACTGCCTATAGTAACCTAATTTCATGCTTTTCAAAATACGGTTTTTTAACCATACTATACCGTTACTCTTTTTATGAATGTGATTTCTCTAAAATGGAGTTGGTTTTTAAAGCAAATTAAGTCTCAGCAAATTTTACCAAAGTGAAAGTGCTAAAAATAAATAATTCAAATAAAAAGTGGCTCTAAAAACCTCCAATTATTCACTTTGAACACATTATATACCACAAAGGAAATTACCCAAAAATTCACTTTTCACATAAACTTTTAATGAACTCCAATGTGACAATTCCAATAGCCCTTATATTTAAAACATATGTATGTTATATTTAAATTTTAAATGTACATAAATAAAAGTCCTGATTATTTCAATGACTTCAAGAGAATAAAAAACCACACAAACATATTTAAAATACACTGCTTATCAAGATAAAAATATGTATTAAATACAATTCTACCATATATCTAATTAGACATTTGAAGCATTAATACCAAATTTATAAAACCCATTACTTACAGAAGTGTAACTTTTGTGGACTGCTGGAGCATGTTTTTAAATCAAGTCAAATTCTATATCAGAGAAAACAAACTGAAGAAATATTTCTTACCAACAGCACTATATCATCAGTCTTCCCAATTCCTGATATTGGCAGGGCTTTCAAAAGCTGGCTCTTAGTAATAAAAATAGAACTAAGCATAAAAATTTAATTTTATGCCAATTATTTCTGTTTCGGTTCTGTTTGAACTACTTCCAAATGATTAAGATATTAAAATTTAGAATTTTGCAATTCACCAATTTTTAATAGGTTTCAGAAGATAGCCCTTCTGCCATCTGTCACTGGTAGAGCTCCTATTATTTGAATAGATCCTAGCTAGTTAGCTCAGTGAAGTTGCAATTCCAGAGTGCATGCCTGAGTCTTGATGTTATCTCAACAGCAAGGAGCTTATGGGCTATTGTGCTTAACCAAACCCTTCCTTGAATTTATAATAAACTTGATTTGCTGTGTGAGTGAAAAAAAAAAAAAAAGGCAGTATGGGACCAAGTAAAGCTACTGGGAATAGATCTCACTAAATTAAATATAATGCTAATTTTTTTTAAATTTACTTATTTTTGCACATTATGTAATTACTACCAACAATTAAAGTATACTGTTTATACTATGCCATGCTAAAAGTTAGTCAGATTCCATTTCCTAAAACAAGATGAGTTGTTTTCAGACACAGAAATCTCCAAACCTCAAAAACATATTTACTTCAAGCCTGAGTTTCTCATGAGCTGTAACAACATTATAATAGTGAATGTGCAGTGTTCGATTTTTTAAGGATACTCCAAGTATGTGCCTAGAATTCCAGAGTAGGAAATTTCACAAAGTGATTTGAAGAATGACCTGTAATCAAGCAAAAGTTCAAGCAAAGCAATTTTGAATAATACATTTGTAATTTAATTTTTTCCTTCAGTCAGTATTTGCCATCTTCAGCAGTACTGAAGTAAAAAAACTAAAATTAAAAATGCATTACTCACCGAGGCGGGCAGACTGCCTGAGGTCAGGAGTTCTAGACCAGCCTGGCCAACATGGTGAAATCCCACTCTACTAGAAATACAAAAATTAGCCAGGCAAGATGGCGCAAGCCTGTAATCCCAGCTACTCAGGAGGGCTGAGGCAGGAGAATCATTTGAACCGGGAGGTGAGGTTGCAGTGAGCCAGGGTCGTGCCACTGCACTCCAGCCTGTGCAACAGAGCAAGACTCCATCACCTCCCCCCCACCCCCCGCACAAAAAAAGGCATTATTCAAAATTCACAGCCGGGTGCAGGGGCTCATGTCTATAATCCCAGCACTTTGAGAGGCCGAGCAAGGAGGATCACATGAGGCCAGGAGCTCAACACCATTCCGGCCAACATCATGAAACCCCATCTCTACTAAAAATACAAAAATTAGCCAAGAGTGGTGGTACACATCTGTAATCTTAGCTACTCAGGAGGCTGAGGCAGGAGAATCACTTGAATGCAGGAGAATCACTTGAACCCAGGAGGCAGAGGGTTGCAGTGAGCTGAGATCACACCACTGCACTCCAGCCTGGGGGACAGAGTGAGACTTTGTCTCAAAACAAAACAAAATTCACAAAACTAAATAAGTATAAAAGAAATTCAAGTAATTGAATTTCTCAATGGTGTTTAAGTTTATAAAATATATAATTCTGCAGTTTTAAAAATTAAAGCTGCAATGAGACTTCTGTGACACCTTGTATTGTTGAATGAGAGAAGGAATTCTCCCACTTTGTTTTGTAGTCCTAGATTTTTTTTTCTAAGAATTAAACAGACCTACCAATCTTAAATAAAGATTTGATAAACCCATCTTTAAGGACCACACAAGCCAAGAGTGCTTTAATGATCTTGAAATATAAACAGTGCATTCTAAATATTATTTTATTTTCAAACTTGTAAAATCTACAGTAACTGACATTACACAGTTCAAAATCAGTTCTACTTTTTGCTATTGAAATAAAATATGTCCCAATATATTTAAAGCCCTAACTCTACTCCCTAAACAATTTCAATTTTAATACCTATACAAATACATACAAAAAGAATTTTTTAAAAAACCAGAATAATCCAACTGTAATAACCAAATTGTTACGATTCTTTATGAGGCAAAACTTAAAACTTCAAGTCAGCTCCTAAAAATAAGAATGACATAATATAATTTAATGAATACGTGGAAATTTGACAAGGATACCAGCTAAATTTTAACAAAGCTCTACTCAATACCCAGTTTATCACTTCCCATCTTGGACTTTCTCTTATAATATGCTTTTGTTTCTGTGTTTAGGCTTAAGGAAGACCATTGTATCCAACATACACCAAACCAAGACTGTATTTACATTTGTAAAGTGGAGTCTTTGCATAATTATACTTTTTTTGTGTGTTACAAAACAATGTGATAGCTAGAACAAAATAAGTTTACAATTAGGAAAGATAACATAATTACCTGTATAGGATCAATATGAAGAACAAGTTTAGCCTGCACGATACCACTCATTCTTGCAAAGGTACTTTATCACTTTAATTATATGTACTATTCAAAAATCAAAATCAACCCTTTTATTCAGAGAAACTCCACATGGTTTTGTCTAATTGTATAGTATTTAGCAAAAAGGGGTAGTTACCTTTGGACTAACAAATGATATGTACCTTTTAATTTCTCTCTTTATAAAAAAATGTATAAAATATCATTTATATGCAATGTAATAAAACAGTCGCATATGTCATTGAGAGATTTTCTATTTCAATCATTTAAGCTACTCTGGTCTTAAAACTTTCATACCTTCCCCTAAATTGTTCTCAAGTATGTAACTTTTGAAAACTCCACATTCAAGGTTAAGAGTTTTAAGGCTCTTATGATTGCTACATAGATTTCAAAACATTACTATCTATGATGAAAAATGCTGCAGCAGGCAATAGGAAATAGTGGTAAGACTGAATACCCAAAACTGGCAGAACCGAAATGGCCTACAAAGAAAACTGACACCTATCCCTAAGATAATCAAAAGGCTGAATATATCAATAAATTGGTGACAGTGGCTACCTCTGGTCTGGGTGGGAGTGAGGAAGAGATATTAGTGCCTTTGGAATGCCTTTACCAGAAGGAAGACTGAATAGTTGATTGAATACATGCATAAACTTCTAATTCTACAATGCATGGACAACCCTGGGTCTAAACTTGTAGGAACCTTTGAAACATTATGGTGCTTGCTCTATCAGACCATTCTCTTTGCCTGGATCCTACCCCAGACAAGAGAAAGTTGTCAGTCTGAAGTCTCCTTTAACAAGTGTGTTTCTATTAATTAGATTTATTTCTATCTCCTCTACATTTTGGCCCAGCTGAAAAAGTATGAGCCTATAATACAGCCTAAGTAGCAGCAAATTCTTAAAAAAAAAAAAAAAAAAAAAAAATTGAGACAGTATCTTATCTGTCACCCAGGCTGGAATGTAGTGGGCACAACCTCAGCTCACTGCAACCTCTGCTTCCCGGTTCAAGCAATCCTCTCATCTCGGCCTCCTGAGTAGCTGGGACCATAGGTGTGTATCATCATGCCCAACAAATTAGTTGTATTTTTATAGAGACGGGGTTTCATTATGTTGCTCAGGATGGTCTCAAACTCCTGGACTCAAGCAGTCTGCCCATCTCAGCCTTCCAAAATGCTGGGATTACAGGCATGAGCCACCGCACCCAGCCCTAAATGAGTTTTATCAAACTGATTCATCTAAGTAGTAAGTGTGCATCTCATGCCAGGTTCTTTATTACAACAGTAAGATTTACAATTTCATCCCCAAAACAAACAAAAACAAATGAAAAGAGCACAGTACAAGAGTCAACTTTAGATTCAGTGGCCGGCTTTGTCAAGCAAGAGTGTGGTGACTTTCAGGTTGCTGGAGGTGACTGGCAATTTGCAGTATCTTTGAATTCACTAACAGGTCAAAATACAAATCTTTGTGAAGACCCTGATCATCACCCTGGAGGATAAGCCCAGTGACACCACTGAGAATGTGAAGGCCAAGAATCAGGGTAAAGAAAGTATGCCCCCTGACCAGGAGAGGCTCATTTCTACAGGCAACCAGCTGGAAGATCACACATCTTCTGATTACAACATCCAGAGGCAACATTGCACCTCCACTCCATCTGAGGAATGGCTGTCAGTTCTTCAGTCTTGTATTCACAGTGCCCAATAATGGCATTACTCTGCACTATAGCCATTTGCCCCCAATTTAAATTTAGAAATGACCAGTTTCAGTAACAGCTGAACCTGTTCCAAATGTTAATAAAGGTTTTGTTGTGGATGACGGTGATGTCGGTGGTGGCAGTGGATGGGGTGGCTGGGCCTGGAACAGTAGGAACAGCAGCTAGCAGAAGGATGACCCAAGATAGGAAGCGGGCTGCTGAGCCTCACTGATTCCCGTGCTTGTTAACTGCCCCAGACAGACACCCCCTCCTTGACCCACTGGGTCTGTGTCTCATTCTGACTCAGCCTGCCCCATACTCCTCAGCCGGTTTCCCCTAAGGATGGGCCTGACCCCTTTCCCAGGCTCTTAGCGCTCAGGTCTTTTCCTTCCACTGACCCAAAGTCATCGCTGGGAGTACTGGTCGTCCTTTCCTCAGAAGACACACCTTTGCCATGTAAAAAAGCTTTTCTCAGTCCTTCAGTGAATCTACAGACCTATTTTCTCAGGAGCTCAGCCTGGCCTTACTTCAGTGATAAAAGGAGGAAAGGCTGGCTACAGCAAACATCACTCAAGATGTCCGGCAAAGGGAGCAGCACAGATGGCAGAACAGACTTAGCTAACGGAAGCCTGACAAGCAGTCCAGAGGAGATGTCTGGCTGAAGAGGGGAGGGAGACATCCTCAGGCATTGAAGTAGAGGCCTCAGAACCGAGTTTGAGAGTTTGACTGGGGATGATGGTGACCTCAACGGCACCAGCACAGAAAGTCGAGGCACAGACAGAGAGCTCAGGGGAAGATAAGGACTCTGATAGCATGGAGGACACTGGTCATTACTCCATTATTGAAGAAAACAGAGTCCACGACCGCTCAGAGGAAGAGGAGGAAGAGCAGCCTCGACGCCATGTACAGCGCAAGCAGGCTAACCGTGACCAGGATTCATCAGATGATGAGCGGGCCCTAGAGGACTGGGTGTCCTCAGAAACATCGGCTCTACCCCCACCTTGCTGGCAAGCCCTCCCTGCCCTTCAGGAGCGGGAGCTGGGTTCAAGTGCCCGCTTTGTCTATGAGGCCTGTGGGGCAAGAGTCTTTGTGCAGTGTTTCCACCTGCAGCATAGGCTTAAGGGCCACACTGGTTGCGTCAATACCCTGCACTTTAACCAGTGCGGCACCTGGCTGGCCAGTGGTAGCGATGACCTGAAGGTGGTGGTGTGGGATTGGGTGTGGCGGCAGCCAGTACTGGACTTTGAGAGTAGCCACAAAAGTAATGTGTTCCGGGCCAAGTTTTTTCCTAATAGTGGTGATTCCACTCTGGCCATATGTGCCGTGACAGGCAGGTGTGGGTAGCAGAACTGTCTGCCACAGAGTGTTGCAAGAATACGAAACGTGTGGCCCAGCACAAGGGAGTGTCTCACAAGCTGGCTCTGGAACCAGACTCTCCCTGTATGTTCTTATCTGCAGGTAAAGGTGCAGTTGTTTTCACCATTGACCTGAGACAAGACAGCCCAGCTTCAAAACTGGTGGTAACAAAAGAGAAAGAGAAGAAAGTGGGGCTGTATACAATCTATGTGAATCCTCCCAATACCCACCAGTTTGCAGTGAGCGGACGAGATCAGTTTGTAAGGATTTATGACCAGAGGAAAATGGATGAGAATGAGAACAACGGAGTACTCAAAAGTTCTGCCCTCACCACCTGGTGAGCAGTGAGTCCAAAGCGAACATCACCTGTCTTGTGTACAGCCACGATGGCACAGAGCTCCTGACCAGTTACAACGATGAAGACATTTACCTCTTCAACTCCTCTCACAGTGATGGGGCCCAGTATGTTAAGAGACATAAGGGCCACAGAAATAATGCCACGGTAAAGGCGTCAATTTCTATGGCCCCAAGAGTGAGTTTGTGGTGAGCAGTAGTGACTGTGGGCACATCTTCCTCTGGGAGAAATCATCCCGCCAGATTATTCAGTTTATGGAGGGAGACAAGGGAGGCATGGTAAACTGTCTTGAGCCCCACCCTCACCTGCCTGTACTGGCAACCAGTGGCCTAGACCATGATGTGAAGATCTGGCCACCCACAACTGAAGCTTCCACTGAGCTGACAGGGTTTAAAGACGTGATTAAGAAGAACAAGCAGCGGCGAGATGAAGACGGCTTGCACCACACTGACCTATTTGATAGTCACATGCTGTGGTTCCTCATGCATCACCTGAGCCAGAGATGCCACCACCAGCGCTGGCCGGAACCTGGGGTTGGAGCCACAGATGCAGACTCTGATAAGCCTCCCAGCTCCTCAGACACATTGGACGAGGAAGAGGGTCCTAACCGAGTGCAATGCATGCCATCTTGAGGCCTCATACCTAGGTGGGGTGGGCTAGGGCTGCCAACCTGATTGTGCCTGGGCAACCCCTTCCTGTCCCAGGCATTCAGCAGAAACGCACTTTGGACTTTTTTCTTTAAATAAAAGAAAGACATCCCAGGAGAAAGGACAAACCAGAGGAGTGAACCAACACAGAGTACCTAGGAATGGGAGCTGTGCCCTATAATGCGTCTCCATGGAGAGGTGCATAGGACTCAGCAGAAATGGCCTCTCCCCAAAGCCTCTTTTTGAGAGGAGAGGGAAGCCTATTTTGTTAACTGGTTTGGGATAGGGAATGGGGTTTCTTTTTCTTTAATCTCCCTTGTTTCTTGGGCAGAGAGGGTGGGGGGATCAACTGGCTATTTAGTACCAAGGGGCCAGAGTGGAGGGTCGGAGTGCCACTCTCTCTTTGGTTTAGGTTTTTGACCTTTTCTTCGTTTTTTAAAAGTCTATTACAGTTGGGGTATTATTCCCCCCTCAGCAACCCCATACCAGGATCCTATTTTTCTGGGAAGTCCTTAAAGCCCCTAACCATCCCATACTCTTCACTTTCCCTTCCACCTCATTCATTCTCTGTACATATCACAGTGTTCTGCACTTGATTACATAATCCTTCACTCTCTTCTCTTCACCCCATCACTCCTTAAATAGGTCAGGTGAGGGAGGCTGGGAAGAGGTGGGAGGAGGGGCAGAAGTGAAGGAAGAATAGGAAGGATGCTACGTCTTCTGTTATTTTTTTAAAAAAACATTGGTGGCAGCAATCTCCCTGTCCCTATCACTGTTAGAGGCCTAATTTTATATCTATATTAAAAAGCAAGTCAAACTTGGATGTATCAAGGCAAAATTATTGCCAAAGTTTAAATACCTACATATTATCTATCAATGCAATAAAGGGACTTAAAGGAAAAAAAAAAAAGGTTTTGTTGCTGCACAGTAGCCAAAAAAAAAAAAAAAAGATAATCAACCTTAACTTTTCCTTAAATAACAATGAATTCAACATGAACTATGATGCAAGTTCCTTCACGCTGGTCTGAACTTCTTCTCCACTAAAATAAGGAAGGTGGAATAATCCCTACAATAAATATCAACCAAAGACGTTTTGACCTACACAAGCATGGTCTTTGTATATGGGCTGCTGGTACATGCTTTCACCACTAGGGGATGTTCCAACATTAGTAAGGAAAAAAGGTTGAGTTACAATAAGCCTTAATAAATAGAACTGTTGCAGTTATCCGGAGTGATCAAGAATGATTAAAGATGAGAAATGATCTCAAAGAACTAAAAATAGAACTACTATTTGACCCAGCAATCCCATTACTAGGTATATATCCAAAGGAAAACAAATTATTCTACAAAAAAGAAACATGCACTCGTATGTTCATCGCAGCACTATTCACAGAAGCAAAGACATGGAATCAACCTAGGTGTCCATCAATGGTGGACTGTGTAAAGAAAATGTGGCACATATATACTGTGGAATACTATGCAGCCATAAAAAATAATGCAATCATGTCTTTTGCAGCAACATGGATGTAGCTGGAGGCTATTATCTTAAGCATTCAAATTAATGAAGAAACAGAAAACCAAATACTACATGTTCTCACTTATAAATGGGAGCTAAACACTGGACAAATATGGACATATAGATGGGGAGCAGTGGACACTGGGGACAACTAGACGAGGGAAGGAAGGAGTGGAGTGAGGGGACCTATTGGGTACTATGCTCACTACCTGGTTGATGGGATCAGTCATACCCTAAACCTTAGCATCATGCAATATGATCCATCTAACAAACCTGCATAGCTATTCCCTGAATCTGAAAGTTGAAATTTTAATAAGAAACTATGTAAGATATTTTAATACCAGTGGACATCGTGACAGGTCAAAGGAGGAACTGCCTTTTTATTTATTTTTTTTTAATTATTATTATTTTTTTTAAAGACGGGGTTTCACCATGTTGGTCAGGCTGGTCTCGAACTCCCGACCTCAGGTGATCCGCCCGCCTTGGCCTCCAAAGTGCTTGGATTACAGGCGTGAGCTACTGCGCCCGGTTGGAACTGCCTTTTTAAAAGATGCCCGGCATTTGTGCGTCTCAACAAAAAACTAAGATATGCAATAAAACACAAAACAAATGATAATGGGGAGGAGGGAGGGGCATATTAATACTCCCTTTACATTCTAGTCTGAAACTAGAATTTAGTAATCTTACGAAGTTGTGAAGCAGGGGAGATAACAGTAACAAAGAGCACATGAACCTATCAGAGAACAAGAGTATGTATTTAAAGTACAAAATTATGTGGTAAGACATTATTTGCCCATTAAACTGGCAGAAAAAAAAACAAAAACAAAAAGGAGCAACCTTCTATATTGGTCTTCAGAGTCAATCTGCACTACCTGTTTAAAAAACCAATTGACGGTCAGGCGCGGTGGCTCACGCCTGTAATCCCAACACGGAGGCCGAGGTGGGCAGATCACGAGGTCAAGAGATCGAGACCATCCTGGCCAACATGGTGAAACCTCGTCTCTACTAAAAATACAAAAAATTAGCCGGGTGTGGTGGTGCGTGCCTGTAGTCCCAGCTACTCAGGAGGCTGAGGCAGGAGAATTGCTTGAACCCGGAAAACGGAAGTTGCAGTGAGCTGGGATCGCACCACTGCACTCCAGCCTGGCGATGGAACAAGACTCTGTCTAAAAAAAAGACAAATTGACATTTAAATTTCACCTACAGCCACACCACCCTAAACATGCCCATCTCTTCTAATCTCGGAAGACATTTAAATTTAAAACATATACACTTTGATCCAACAATCCCTGTTTTTAAATCTATGACAAATGTTTTGTATCTATATAAGTACATAGGTACAAAACATGTATACTGCAGCACTGTTTGCAACAGAGGGAAAAAGAAACCTGGAACCAATAGAAGAATAGATGAATAATTTATGAAATTAAGGAAAATGAGTTAAATCTATGGGTAGAGACCAAGATCTTCATAATATACAAAGACAGGAAAAAGGGAATATGTCTAATACACTATTTTTGTAGCAACCAAATAGCTCTTGTGGATATGTGTTTTTAAAAGAGCAAAGAGAAAGGTATAAGGTACACACCAAACTGTTAACATCATCTGGTATTGCAAGGCAGAGGCTACCATTAACAGCTTCTTCAAATTCCTCTGCATCTTTAGACTTAAGTAGAGTATAAAAGTTTTGTGCTTTCTTTCTTTTGGGGGAGATAGTGGGTATTTAAAAGTAAAAACACCTCGTTAGAACAAATAAGCAGTTTTTTTGGGTTTAAGAGATGGCGCCTCACTCTATCGGTCAAGCTGGAAGACAGTGGCACCATCACGGCTGACCACAACCTCCACTCCTGAGCTCAAAGGATGCTACCTTGAGCAGGAAGGGACTACAGGCCTGAGCTACCACACCTGACTAATTCCCCCATTCCCCACTTAAAGATAAGGTCTCTTCATCTTGCCCAGACTGGTCTCGAACACGTGGGCTCAAGGGATCCTCCTACCTTGGCCTCCCAAGCAGCTGAAAATAAGAGTATTTTAAAACAAGCAAAAAAGAAATTGTGTGGCATGGGCATCCAATATAATAGGAATGGACAAATCAAGAGTTTCAATAACAGCTTGTATAAACAAACCAAACGGATAAATGAGCCTAATTCCCCCAAACTAAAAATTAAACTTTTAAGTTCAGAGGTAAGGTAAAGGTTTTCACTGAGTAATATGTAAATGAATGTCTTCCATTATCACGCAAATTAATGACTATTCATTTTAAACTGTAATGCTATTAACTGACATTTCAGTCATCAATTTAAAGATGGTCTCTGAAATTTAAACATTCACAAATTCTCCTTTTACCACAGCTAAAATCAAAATTTAGCTTAGATGAAACCTTACAGTTGCTGTCAGCAAGTGACTGCTGTGACGCAGTACTCACTGCAGGCACATGCTTAAAACTGGACTCACTGCTCATACTATGGTCATTTCAGCTAGGCAGTGTGCCCTGTTGGTAAGACTATGTTGAGCTTAAGTTACTGACTGAAGTATTCAAAAAGATTACACTGTAGTTGCATAATAAAACAAAAAGTAACATTCTGCATAGAAAGATACTGACAGAGCAGTGCAGTGGAGAGGAAAAGCGAGGATGAGAAAAAGGGGAGGTGGTACAGGACTAGAGAAGAGTAGAGAACAAAAAAAGAAGAGTAGAAGAAAATTTTCCAGAAGTTATACTTCCAAGTCTTCGGTATATTAAGGAGACACACATAAACCTCAAAAAATGTTTGTTTTTTCTTATTAATAGCAAACCTATAAATTACTTTTTTCATTACTTCTATATGGTTCACTTCAGAATTACTGTAAAATTTGAAACAGAGCAAAATTAGTTTTACTAATGATCTACACTATGGAATGATTCCTATTTCACTCTTCCAGATTACGGTTTGAAAATCTAACCACAAAGAAGCACAAACTCACTAGGAAAGCATTCTGTACAAAAAGTACAATCTTGCAAATAGTAACTGTAACTCATAGGTACTTGGGTCAACTTTAAGTTACATGAATTTCGGTTATTCTATTTTACTCCTTTGTCTAATCTGAAACCTACCCATGCCAACTCAGCATGGACAATACAAAGCCCATGACATCTACATTCAACAAATATTTTAAAAACACAGTAATGCAAGTTGCTACTGAAGAAGTTAATCACCTTATTCATGGTACAACCTTCACAGAAATGTTAACTTTCAAACCTCCTATGATAGTCCTGTAAGCCACTATCCAAGATTAAAAAAAAAATGCGCACACACACACACACACACACACACACACACACACACACAAAACACAATCAACGTATTTAGTTAGGTACTATAACAACCACAATAGTAACTGACATCTGTACCGATATTTAGTTTAAAACACTTTTACAGGCATTATCTACTACCAGTTTTCAACCAGTTTTCCTGGTTTTCCTGCCTTTTAAAACCAGGAAAAAATAATCTTTACTTAACCAAGATCAGCATTTTTCATTTTCCACAGAAAGTCAAGCATGGGGTGACTTTACATCAAAAAGCCTTGTCAACAAATTAAGGAATGACATCTTTCCAGGGACAAAATTCTTTTAAAAACCAGTTCTTGCTCCAAATATACTTGAAATACACTTTTCCATAAGGAAAATAGTGTCTAGGTTCCTAAGATGGCCCACAAATGCCCATTTTGCCTCCTACAACTCTGCTGAGCTGCAGTTCACATTACACTAGCCTGGGTTGCTGGGCAGGTAGCCAGTTTACCAAGCCTCCATTTCCTCTGCCCACTTCTTAATTATTAATATTCCTCGGGCTCTTCTCTTTGTAATAATCTCATCAAGGATGGCACTACTGGACCATCTATGATGGCAACTACCAAGTCACATTTTCAGCACTGATCTCTCACATGCTTCAGACCCACAGATTCAACTACATGTTTGCAGACAGCTAAACTTCAATATGCTCATTTTATCTTTCTTCTAAAAAATCTGTGCCCCCACCCAGCCACCACTAATTCCCCCTACTCCTTTAATGAGTAAGATTTGCCTAAAAAGCCATGCCAGGAATTTAGAAATCACCCTTGAACTTTTCCTATCCCGCACTTTCTATATCCAACTGGCCACTAATCTTATCATTGCTACCCCTCTCAAATCCACTTCACCATGCCTATCTCCACTGCCTTTGCCTTGATTCAGGTCCTGAGCCCTAGTCTCCCTCATTCAAGTCTGTATGCAACCAGATATGATCATTTCTTTCTCTGCCTAAAATTTCAGTAGCTTCCTATTGTCTGCAGTAGCAATTCCCAAACTGGTAAAACAGTACCTTCAAAGTAAATTTTTTTTTTTCAAAAAAATTAAGTTGAACTGGTTAAACAATATTAAACAGGCCTCTCACTAGCAAGGTTTTGAAGTCTTACAATGCACAACATTATGTATTTCCCTGCCATGAGGAACTGGGGTGGAAGGCAGCCCCAACCAGGTTTCAAGGTCAAAGTCAAAACTTATTGCAAGACATGTAAGATCCTACAGACTCTGGCCCTGTCTAGTTGTCAACACCATCTGCCATTCATCAATGGTTATCTTTCACCCCTTACAAACCTTACAAGTCATTCATTTAGAACAACACAATCTGTAGTTCTTCAAAGAGCCCTACTGTTTCCTGACTCCACTTCTTTATATAGAATATTCCTTCTGCCAAGAATACCCTTCTCTAACTTAGACTGGCTGAAGAGCTCTTACTTGCTCTTCCAGGGCCAGCTCAGGCTACTAAGCTTTGTTTGTCCCTCCCACCTCCTAGCAGAGGACTGCCCTTCTCCCACCTCTGCAGGTATCAGAGCACTTGTCCAACAGTATGCTGAACTGACAGACTAAAAACCTTAAAGGCTGGGAATCAGGCAAGCATCCAGCAGGACAGCTGAATAAAGGAGAGAGAGGGCAAGACTGGGTGAAGAAGGGGAGGAATCCTTCTTCTTTTACTGGGCAAAATTTTACAGTGAAGTAATTTTGTCTTTTACATGCTCCCGCATCTCATCCCTATTCCCCTTTCCCAGCTTTCCCAAAATCCTGTGTTCCCAGGTCCCTTAGTGACCTCATGTAATTCTGCACAACCTCCACCACAGCACTATGTTCTTCAGATCAATGACTTCCTCTTCCTCTTAACCAAGAGTCCTTCTGTTCAGAAGTTAACACATAAATTAGTGACAGCTGCTCATAGCTATTAACCTAAGATGAATCTCTAAGAAACAAAATCTTAAAAGAAGTATATAGAGGATACGGGGAGTGGACACTCAATCATACAGAAAGGCTGGCCCAGAACAGCCTAGGAGTCTTTTCCTGACTGAGCTTCCCAGATGTGTTCCCACTTCACTTCAGCTATTCCTACAGATTAGCTCAATGGGTGCTACTGGTAGAGACAGAGCTGGAGCAGGTGCTATAATCCTACAGACCATCCATCCATTCTTCTTGGGTTGAATACCTGTGTATTTGTTTTAGTTTGAGACCACTTATGGTTAATTCTTCATTAGACAGAAAGTTCTCACCAGCATGTTCACCAATGAACTTAAAACAGTGTCTTCACTCTAAGCCAAGCAGTTCCCTGAAATCTAACCCCAAACTACTGCTTGACTAGAAAAAGGTAAATTAAATCAGAAAACCAAAATGTTGCCAAGTATCCTAATATTTCAAATAAATCTGTAAATATTAAATTAGCATTCTAGCAATAATCATTCTGGTTTATTGACATTTTTAATTTCATAAAAAGTCATTTGTTAGAATGGTATTGCCTACCATGTGCCAACTCATGGGCTAAATGCTGGAGATTACAAGATTAAACGTGTAACCTCAAGGAACCATATCTAGTAAGCTACACAAATAAGCAAACAAAAACAAGTATCAAACAAAATGGTAAGCAATGGTAGCAGGGAGAAAGAGAGGAGAACTAAGAACAGAAAAGACTTCAGAAAAGAACTATCCCTTGATCTAAGACCTGAAGAATGTAAAGTTGATCAAGCAAACAAGAAGTAAGAGGGAAAATATTAGGGAAAAAATAGAGGGATGAAACCCAAGCAGGGGAACTACCATATGCAGAAGCACTATAGTGAGTGATCCTAAAAAATGTCAGGAACACAAATTATTTAAACTGGCTGGTGCACAGGGTGACGGCCTTTGAGGAATAATTACAAATGGAGGTTTAGAAAGATAGGACAGGATCAGATTATGGTGAAGGCTCTTGTTAGACATGATAAACAATATAGATTATCTTGTACGTGATGGAGATTCTGAACTTTTATCAACTGAAAGAGATCCTAGGCGAGGCCAAGGAGCCACATTCCTGAAGAACACAATGTGAATGGTATCCTCTGGACTTGTGCAATTCAACAGCACAATGTTTACCCACTGGACTGTTTATGTGTAAGAGAGCCGAACTCAGATACATTCAGAGACGTATCCCCAGCATTTGGCGCTGTGTTTGACACATACAGGCAGGAAAACACTATTAAATAGTTAGATGTACCAATGTAGTCCTAAGTGCATAATCAAGAGGCCCTTAACCTAGCACCCTTCCTTGCTACCTATAAAATCACAACTCTCACACACTACAGTAACTAACAATTGCCACAACTTTTAAGGGAACATGAAGAATGGTGATTCACTATGGGCTGCACCAGAGTTGAGAAAGGATTGGGGGTGGGGGTACTCTTTAAGATGCTTCTGAATCTGACTAAATTAAGGAGTTTATTCTGTTCTTTTCACCAAACACTGAACAGAAAACCATGAGCTAGCTTAAAATTATTCTTCAACTAACTCTTAAGGCAGTGCTGACAACTATGAAAAATATATTTTCATATCAAAAAGGCCCATTAAATATTTCAACTAAGAGTTTGCTAGGTTAGTCTAGTCTTTCAAATAAGTAAGTGCTACAGACAAAATTAAGTCATTTGCCTATAGTACTTTACATTTTACTTAGTATACTAATCTACTTATTATAATTAGCATTAAATAGGTTTCTATCTTTTGTGCTTAGGAAAATAAGAAAAACCATAAAAAAGGAGGAACAAGGCAACTACAGATGAAAATTGTAAATAAGCTTAGAAAACTGATGGCTGAAGAAGCTAAGGCATGATCTAGAGATGGATGAAAAATCTTTGGTCTATGAGGAACCAGTGGTTAGAATTCCACATTTACAGAGATCAATTTAAAGGTCACAGAATTGAAATATAATTTAAAGTCTTCTTAAAAAAAGGTAGAAATATTTGACTAATCAGAATTTTTAAATGAAAATAAGGCATATAAAGTCCTACAAAATAAACATAATTACAGATAGTTTTAAATTTTATAATGTGGCCAGGGACAGAAACATTGGGTAACAGTAACATAGAAGATGAGAGAGAAAACAGACTGCAAACACACCAGAGACACAAAGAGAAAAACTAAAATGTACATAAAATGTATCTCAGAGGCCGGGGCGTGGTGGCTCACACCTGTAATCCAAGCACTTTGGAGGCCAAGGCGGGTGGATCACCTGAGGTCGGGAGTTCAAGACCAGCCTGACCAACATGGTGAAACTTTGTCTTAAAAAAAAAAAATGTGTATCAGAGATATATGAGGTTAACATCTTGAGCTTTTGAGGATGTTGCTACTAAAGATACAAAATCATGGTGTGTTTTCGACATAAAAGGCCTGAATATAACATTACTGTCTGCTGTTTCAGTTAACAAAATAACAAAAAGTAATTATTAATCACACCTCCACACACACATCTGACTTGTTTTCAATATCTTCAATGTTAGTAAACTAACAAATAATAAGTTACCCTTCACTCAGATTCATCCTTACAATTCTCTAAGGTACCCTTCATCGCCTCTATCTGGCAAATAAAGAAAGCTCATAGAGGTTCAGTGACTTACTTAACTCAGACCACAAGACTGGTATGTGACACAGCTGTAATTCAAAAACACCTGCATATGGCTCTGAAGCCCACATTTTAATCCAACACACCATACCCTCTCCCAGGACATATAACTGTTAAATTTTTAGCCACCATGTTTTTACATACTCATGTTTTCTCACTGTGCTATCACCAGAGTAATATTTAAGTTGAGATACTTTAAATTTCATGGAATTCATTAATAATTTATATAGCTCTTCTAAAACAATGCAATTTTGCTAGTAGTAAGGAATACATTTATTCTATTTTTTTTAATGTTTTTTTTTTTCTTTAAAAATAAAGATGGGGGTTTCACGACGATGGCCAGGCTGGTCTTGAACTCCTGACCTCAGGTGACCCACCCATCTCGGCCTCCCAAACTGCTAGGATTACAGGTGTGAGCCACCGCATCTGGCCAGGAATACATTTATTCTTTAAAAAAGCAAAAACACCCAAAGTAGTTGAGTTTCCCCTCAGAATGACAGCAAGTACCAACAATTTTCTAATATTCTCAACTTTATGACCTAGCCTTTTAATTATACTAGATCTTTTTGTGGCATAACCTTAGGGAGATAGCAGATGTTCATACATACCTAAGTTCTTTCTCCACTATTCACACTGTGTAATCACATCATATATGCATTTAATTAAACGAATTAAACTACTTATACTCTGGGGAGAAGCAAACAGAGAACAATAATTTAAATAATGATGACAGTATGCCTTTCTTTACATCCCTGTCCCAAAGTGAGCATGAAATGAAGACGATAAATCTGCTATCCTCAGTCAATCTAAAGACCCATTCACCTGTCAAAATACATCTCACATAGCTGACTGGGATTCTAGCTCACCAAAAAAGTAACCTCTCTAAAACGACAGGAAAAACTGACCGCTGGAATTGAAAGACAGAATGTCAGTTTCCTACAAGTTTTCAAACTGGTGCCCTTTTAAAAGACTTTTTCCAAGGGTAATTTTGATTACACAGGATTTTTACCTGAGAATTTAGGCCCCATATGAAAGGTGATTTCACTTTATTCAGCTCTTTAGATCAATCAGAAAAAAATCAGGAACCAAAACACTTTTTATATCAAAATAAATGAATATCTAAGATATATTTCATCCTATTTCGCAAATGAAAAAAAAGAAAAACAGAGCAATAGGGATGCTGTGACGCCACCCTTAGATACATATGTGGGAGCAATTCCACGATTCATTTTCAACAAAGTAAAAATAGTTTGTTTTAAGAAGTCTATCAAGCAAGCAAAGGCAACCCTTAAAAGTTGGCTCTCACTAGAAAAGAAAAATGCAAGAGTTTTGAGATGTGCCGTTACTACAGAGCACAACATTAAAGCAAGCGTGAAAGGAATATCGCAGCAAGAGAAAGCCACGAGTTCTAACCCCAGATCCCTGATGCTGTCACTTACTTCAGTTTCCTCTTCTGTAACAAGGAACTAATCTAAATAACCCATGATCTCTCCGCATTATTTTCCATTTTCACATCTCTTTATTTCAGTGTTCAACTCCTTTGTGAAGAAAAGAAGAAAAACTAAATAGTCAAACCAGCTTGCTCTCATGAGCTAGAACTTCTTTCACCTCACCACCCAACATTTAAATAAAGTATTTTTATTTAAAATTTGAGAAAGATTCTATAGACATCAGCAATTTCCAGACCATGTAATTAGGAAATTCTGCTTTACAGAGTTAACTCACTTTTTCTGGAAATTTAATTTCTTAACTAGTCTCTGAGTTCAATTGATCATTTAAAGCCAACATCCACAGGGAGTAAGTGTAAGAGTCAACAAAAGAGGCCAGGCACGGTGGCTCACTCCTATACTAGCACTTTGGGAGGCCGAGGCGGCTGATCACCTGGGGTCAGGAGTTCAAGACCAACGTGACCAACATGGAGAAACCCCGTCTCTACTAAAAATACAAAATTAGCCAGGCATGGTAGTGCATGCCTGTAATCCCAGCTACTCGGGAGGCTGAGGCAGGAGAATCACTTGAACCTGGGAGGCAGAGTTTGCAGTGAGTCGAGATTGCACCACTGCACTCCAGCCTGGGCAAACAAAAGTCAACAAAAAAGACAAAATTCTGATTAACAGATTAATTTTGCAGTCTTGAAGTTTACTATTCAAGTTAACGTTTCACCATCTCAGACTCTAGCAAAGGCTCCAATATGGCGCTGTGGGTCTAAGATGTTAACAGATAATGGTATTGGCATAGTTCCCTCTAGAGGATCATTCTATGGAAACTTTTTAGCAATGCCCATCCTCAAACAACTTTCCTCAGTGTCAGACATTTATTTGGACAGTTCTCTCCTTCATTCCAATTTTCTCCCTCCTTACTGACTACCATAAAGTCATTTTTTTTTTTTAGAATAAAAAGAATCAGAGAGAGAAAGAAAGAGGAAGAGATTTTAGAAAAAGAGAGAAAAAGAGAAAGAAAAACAGCAAAAGAAAGAAAAAAAGAATGAAAGAGAAAGAAAGAGGAAAAGATTTTAGAAAAAGAGAGAAAAGGAGAAAGAAACAGCAAAACAAAGAAAAAAAAGAATGAAAGAAAGAAAGAGGAAGAGAAAGAGGGAGAGAGAATGGGATTCTTGTTTTATTGCCCAGGCTAGAATACAGTTTAAAATGGGGATTAAAAACCTCTTTTATGCCAATAATTGTGTTTAACAATGGAGA
>CAUYQU010091659.1:0-14507 GCA_963574635.1 Cheracebus regulus
GTAAAGGCTGTAATGAGCCGTAATCATGCCATTGCAAGATTCTGAGAAGAAAGGAAGGAAGGAAGGAAGGAAGGAAGGAAGGAAGGAAGGAAGGAAGGAAGGAAGGAAGGAAGGAAGGAAGGAAGGAAAGGAAGGGAGGGAGGGAGGGAGGGAGGGAGGGAGGGAGAGAGGGGAGAGAGAAAAGAAAAACCCTAGAAGCCAGAAACAAAAGCATAAATCAGAGCCTCGTAGGTCAGGAGGTGAAAGTAGATGCCATGGAGATCCTGGAATGTCTCAGCCTACACTGGTCCACAAAGCTGGGGGCTGGCCTTCTGTTGCCCCCACCTGTAAACAATGACCTTAGGCTTGTGTGAAGCCAGGGAATGAGAAATTTGCTCCCTGCAGAAAGCCTGCAGGCTGGAAGGGTTGATGTTCCACCAAAAAAGAATTGGAAATTTTTTTTGACAGTCTGAGAACAGCCTGAAGAAGTTTTGCATTTGTTAGAGGCCTTATAAGGAAAAATCAAAGATCCAAGCCTGCACCTTGAAAAAGTATAGAGCTTGAATTTACCATGCACTCTGCAGGAACCCCATTCAGAGGTATTAGTGAGAAAAACGGGTTTCTGGATGTAGATTCTCTAAGAATACAACCAAAGCAATGGCAAAAACAACTCTTTAAGGATATTTTCGCAGTGCAGGATTCAGAGGAAGCCCATTTTCTTAAAACGGTTGAAGAGTACAGTCATACACTGCATGATGACATTTTTGTCAATGACAGGCCACAATATGACAGTGATCCAAGATTACAATGGACTTGAAAAATTCCTATCACCTAGTGACATCTTGATGATCCTGACCCTGTGTAGGCCTAGGCTAATGTGTGTGTTTGTGTCTTCATTTTTAACAAAATTTTCAAAAGTTAAAAAATAGTAAATAATTTTAAAAATAGAAAAAAGAAGTCTTATAGAATAAATGCATTAGTCTGTTTCCACATTGCTATAAAGAACTACCTAAGACTGGGTAATTTATGAAGAAAAAAATTTTGACTCATAGTTCCACAGGCTTAACAGGAAGCGCAACTGGGAGGCCTCAGGAAACTTATAATCATGGCAGAAGGTGAGGGGTAAGAAAGCACCTTCTTCACATGGCAGAGCAGGAGAGAGAAAGAGCAAGAGGGAGAAATGCCGCACACTTTCAAACCATCAGATCTTGTAAGAACTCACTCACTATCGTGAGAACAGTAAGGGGAAATCCACCCCCATGATCTAATCACTTCCCACCAGGTGCCTCCCCCAACACTGGGGATTACAATTCAACATGAGATTTGGCTGGGGACACGGAGCCAGACAGTATCAATAAGGATATAAAGAAAGAAAATATTTTTTTATATCTTACAATGTGTTTGTGTGTTAAGCTAGGTGTTATTATGAAAGAATCAAGAAGTTAAAAAATGAAAGATTATAAAGTTAAGAAGTTATAATAAACCAAAATTCATTTGTTATTGAAGAAAGAATTTTTTTTATAAATGTAGTGTAGCCTAACTGTACAGTGTTTACAAAGCCTACAGCAGTATACAGTGATGTTCTAGGCCTTCCCATTCACTGACTCACCCAGAGCAATTTCCATTCCTGCAAGATTTATTTATGGTAAATGCCCTATACAAATGTAGCATTTTTTATCTTTTATACTGTATTTTTACTGTACCTTTTTTATGTTTAGATAAATACATACTTACCATTGTGTTACAATTGCCTACAGTATTCAGGACAGTAACATGCTATATAGGATTGTAGCTTAGAAGCAATAGGCTGTATTATATAGTCTAGGTATGCAGTAGGCTATACCACCTAGGTTTGTGAAAGTACACTCTATGATGTTCACACAACAAGAAAATCATCTAATGATTCATTTCTCAAGAATGTATTCCAGAGTTAAGCAATGCATGACTGTAGTTCAAAGTAGTTCACAGTTAAAACTGATACAAATCAAATGAGGAAATTAAATACCAAGAGAAAAAAACAGCAGATGCAGCAAACCAGTGAATCAGCACTGCAAGAATGAGAAATTTTTTAAAAACTACAGATGAAAGAGATGGAATAAGCATGTTAAAGTGTTAAAAGATAGACTTCATAGTAAGTGTTCTTATCACAACTTTTTTATAAAAAGCGAGAGAAAACAGACTAAATTGCAAAGAAATGACAAGCTAACAGCAAAATTCTAATAAAATTAGAAACAAAAACAGAATGGAATTATACAGACAGCCCAAGTAAATGGTATTGGGCAACCATTTGTATAAACTTTTAAATGTACAAAGCCATACTGTTAAATATTTATGAACATGTATATATTTAATAAGAGCATCAGAATATGGACACGAGAGAGACCACTTACATCAGAAGAGAGAATGCCTCTAGGGTGGAAGGATGGGGAATATGACCAAGAAGGAGAATGTGACCAGATAAAGGAGACCTCAACTATATCTTGAAACCTGCCATTTCCTTTATATAAGTACACACATTCATATGCACATACACAGGGATACAAAAACACATTTGTATTCTAAATATTCTTAAATGTCAATATGAAAAAGCAAGTTCTGTCACCTTCAAAGATGTAAGATCCCCGTAGCCACCTTGGCCAAGCTCAATAATATATCTACTTCATTGGAATGTCTGCTCAATGCTTTTAAGCACTAGTTTTCAACTGGTATTGCCGCAGAATTAGTTACTGAAGCTGGAATCTCCTTATTTTCATGACAAGCAGCCTGGTTTCCCATGTGTGGATCAGAAGTCAGCTTCCTAAAGGCAATTTCACTCTCAATATACTGCCTCTGTGGCCAGCAGAAGGTCACCGGGAGAGAACCTATATGGGAGAGGATGGAGACTTCAGCAAAGGCTGAATTTCTTCTCGGAACCTTGACACCAAAGAAACATAGACGAAGAGTGACACCCAGTGGACAGACCAAAGGCAGAGTTCAGAGACTTCAGCTCCCTGGTTGCTTGCTTGTGTGGAGTTGGGTCATTCCCTTGAGTTCAAAATCCACCCCATAGTTGCTGTGATTCAAGGAGCTCTGATATCTGGAGAGTGCTTTGGGGGATATACAAGGAGCCAGTTGCTCTCTCCTTGTGCCACCCTTCCCTGTTTTCTGGCTCATTTTCCCCTTCTGTACCAATTGTGCAATCTCTGGTGCACTGGGTCCCACAGCTGACCAGGCACAGGAAACATAGTAGTCCACCTCACACAGCACAGGGGATGCTGCTCTTCAGCGTGAGAAGACTCCTTGCAACTAAGCCAGAGAAAATGTGATGACTGAATTAATTCAGTAGTGCTGATTTACTGTCATTTGAGGTAAATTAGTGTGAGGTGCAGAAGTCCAAATATAAGTTACGAAAATGACACCTGTCCCCAATATCCTATTAAAACTGCCTCTCAAATCACCACCCACAACAATGGCAACAACACAAACAACAATAATAAGTGCTAATGCCTGTGGATCACACACACACACAGACACACACACACACACACACAGAGTAAGGCACCATTCTAAAGGCTTCATGTGTATTATTAACTCATTTAACGTCATGGCAATCCTAGGCAAGTGCTAAGATTCTACACATTGTACAGATGAGAAAACTGAGGCATGGAGAGAGAAATGAATGTGTCCAAAGTCGCAGAGCTGGTAATAGAGGCACAAGCTGCACTCACATGGTCACGAATGCCTTTGGGCAGCCTGACTCTGGAACTCTGTAAGCCATTTAGCTACTGTGTCTCTGGATGACCTCCCAAGGGCTGGTCCCAAAGGCCTTTCCTCAGTTGGCCCTGCTGTGCGACTCTGAGGACAGCACAGGTGTCAGCCCCGCCTTCCCTGCAGCTTGTGTCTTCCTCTCCGTGGCTCCTCTGTCTCCTCTCTGCATTCTCTCTTCCACTGCTCTGTAAGTGGAGGCATCCTCCAGGGTTCTTCCCCCCACCTCCATTCCTGTTTTTCATTCTCTTTATTCTCTCTCCCTTTCACTGGGACCTCTCACTAGAACTGATTGGATTTAATGTCAGGATTTAAAATCACCAAGGCATTTAACCAGAGCTCACTGGATTTGATGTCAGGATTCTGAGGTTCCAGAGGGAAGGCCTTGGGTTCAGCCCCTTCAGCCCTGGGGTCCTCACTTCCCCTGCGGTAATATGAGTGGAGGTTCAGAGCAATGCTCTCACCCTGGCTGCCCACCAGCCCCACTAGGGAGCTTTTACCATTATTGCTGTCCTGGCCTCACAGAGCAGTTAGATGAGAGCCTCTGATTGTGAAATTTCTATTTCTTCCTTTAATTTTCTCAATTGCTTCTTTGCATATTTTAAGAGCTTATTTGGAGTTTCTATCAGC
Source organism: Cheracebus regulus (assembly GCA_963574635.1). Taxonomy (NCBI): domain Eukaryota; kingdom Metazoa; phylum Chordata; class Mammalia; order Primates; family Pitheciidae; genus Cheracebus; species Cheracebus regulus. Next base: position 4,354 of record CAUYQU010091659.1, read on the forward strand.
ACTGCTACTCGTATACCCTTGACCCAAGACCGGTCCTCCTCGATCAAAGAAGGTCCTCTTCTACCAAGCACGCAGCTCTGGGAGGGACATGCCTGGAGAAGTGAGTGAGGAAGGGGACACCCGCCTAGCCAGCCAGATCAGCCAAATCAACCGTGGCGATTGCCCTCACATCCTCTTTGTATGTTCCGAACATCTATTATTCAGCACATACCTTCATGATTATATGTGTTTTGGGGTATTAATATAGCCACTTTAACCTTCTTGTGCTCTACAGTTTACATGATATATATTTTTCAATTCATTTGCTTTTAATCTGTATTTATACTTAGATTATAACTCTTCTAAATAGCCTATAATTAAATCTTACTTTTTAAAAATAAATTCTGATAGCCTGTCCATTTTAATTAGAGTGCTGTCTCACACTCTTCTGGACTCCATGATTTCTAATGAGAAGTCAGAGATCTTTGGAATTGATATTCTATTTTATGTAATGTGTCTTTTTCTCTGGCTCTTTCAAAATTTTCTCTTTACCTTTAGTTTTCAACAGTTTGACTATGATGTGACTAGGGGCACTTTCATTCTTGTTTATCCTAAGCTAGGGTTTACTGAGTTTCTTGAATTCGTACCTTTGAAAAAAATATCTGCTGGGCACATTGGCTCACACCTGTAATCCCAGCATTTTAGGATTTGTTGAAACCCCGACTCTATCAAAAAAAACAAAAATTAGCTGGGCATAGAGGTGAGTGCCTATTATGCCAGGTACTTGGGAGGCTGAGGCGAGAGAATCGCTTGAAGCCCAGAGTCAGAGTTTGCAGTGAGCCAAGATCACGCCATTGCACTCCAACCTAGGCAACAAGAGCGAAAATCCATCTCAAAAAAAAAAAAAAAAAATCTCTACTCAACTCTGTGTCTCCTCTCATCTTGGGGTTCCAATTACACAATGTTAGATCTTTCATTATTTTCTCACATATCCCTGAGGCTCTATTCATTGTTTAAAAATTTTTCTTTTCCTCTTCAGATTGGATAATTTCCATTAATCCATCTTGAAGTTCACTGAATCTTCTATTATTTCTATTCTGCTCATAAATGATCTGGCAAATTCTTATTTTAGAGATTGTATCTCGCATTCTAAAGCCTCCACTTGGTTTATTTTTAAGTTTTTTGGTTTGTGTTTGTCTACTATTATTTTGAATATATTTTTATGTTGAAAGTATACTTTTCTTCACTTCAACCAGGATAATTATAATAGCTGTTTTTCAAATTCCTGTCTTTTAATAGTAGCTTATGGATCATATCAGGATTTGTCTCAGTTGATTTCTTCTTCTCTTAAGATTTTCCTGACCTTCATATGTCAAATAATTTTGGACTGTTTTCTGGATATTGTGGATATTAGATTGTAAAGACTGGTGATTCTGTTATATGCCTCTGAAAAATTGTTTGCGTTTTCATTTTGCTAGTGAATTAACTTCTTTAGACTCAAACTGTAAGCTCTGCTCATGAGTGTTAATTCAAGTTTAAGTTCAAGATTTTTTCCCACGGGTAAGGCACTAAGAGTATCCCTCCATATGTGCAGAGAGGGATCAACCAGAGACAAGAAGAGTTTATACACAGAATTTGGAGCTGTCCTTCTCTGGGTCTCTCCTTCTTATAGTTTACTCCTCACTTTCTAATAACTGATTACTCCAAACTCTCTCCTCTGATATTTTAGGTCATAATCACTGCAGCTGTTCTGTAAGAATTTTAGTCACCCACTGTGAGGCAATGAGATTGATAGCCTGCTATCAAACTTCCAAAAAAATGAAACACACCTCTCACCTGCCCTTCTTTCAAGTTTCAACTCCCCTCTGCCATCTGTCTGCTTTTGTTATTTATCTAACACCTACAGATCATTGTTTTGTTTTAGTTTGGTTTTGTTTTAGCCAATATGAAATTACTTGGGCATTACCAAAGTAATGAAATCCTCACCTTGTCACCTCTTGAGATTTTTATTTTTCTTCCTAAAATGAAGAATTGCTATAAAAGACCAGTTCTCAACCCTGGCTTAATAGTTGAATGATCTAGTAGCTTCTGTGAATGCTACCTATACTCCAACCCTGAAATTCTGATTTAAGTCTCCAGAATTAAATCAGGGGTTTGGGCAAGAGTTTGATTTTTTTTCCTAATGATTTTAATATGCAATCTGACTCCATACTCACTCTTGATGATAGGCACTTTTTAAACTTTATTGGGCACACAAATCACCTGGGGATTTTATTATACACTGATTCTGTGACTCACAGTCCTGAGGAGGACTGAAGCTGTCCATTTCTTTTTTCTTTTCTTTTCTTTTTTTTTTTTTTTTTTTTTTTTGAGACAGAGTCCTGCTCTGTCACCAGGCTGGAGTCCTGTGGCACGATCTCAGCTTACTGCAACCTCCGCCTCCTGGGTTCAAGAGATTCTCCTGCCTCAGCCTCCTGAGTAGCTAGGACTACAGGCATGCACAACCGCATGCAGCTAATTTTTGTATTTTTAGTAGATTCAGGATTTCACCACGTTGGCCAGGATGGTCTCAATCTCTTGACCTTGTGATCTGCCCACCTCAGCCTCTCCAAGTCCTGGGCTTACAGGCGTGAGCCACCGCGCCACTGTTTACCTATTTTTAACCATTGTTCCAGTATATAAGAGTTCAGCAGCATCTTGCTACTCAGAATGTGTTCTCAGCCAAGTGACATTATTATCACTTGGGACCTAGTTAGAAATGGACAGCTTCTTGCCTGAAGGACACATTCTGAGTAGCAAGAGGCTACTGAACTCTTATATCCTAGAACAATGGTTGAAAATAGGTAAACAGTAAACCATATATTTCCAAAACCATGACTTTTTTTCCCACACAGTGATTTTCTGAGTATCTGTAGCTCTGAACCTTCATTCCCATGTAGCAATAGCAGATGGCACTAAGTGTTTGCTACACTTCACACAGGATGAGCACTCTCTATGTTTCCAAGTCCCCACCCTGTTCATAGCACTTATTCGCATATGCCCCCTGCAGACTTCAAGTTTAAGATCCTACCATAGCATTCCATGAGCAGAGAAGGTAAAAATCATGAAAGAACATATTACAGGGTTGTTCTGAGAATGAAGTGAGATATTATAGGTAAAGCAGCACTGTTTGCAGCCCATATGAAATGTTGAATACGTGTTAGTTATTTATAGTCAACATCTATCAGATCTTTTCCTTTTTTCAGTCTTCTTTTTCCTGTAAAAACAATACCCCAGTTTCCCTGTAGAAGCCAATCCTTAGCCCTTCTCAGTATATGTGATTCATGTAGGGCTAACACCTTCACTAGCTCCAAAAGCAGGTATTGACCTAGGTGTGATTATACTCCTGGATATGTGTATACAAGAGAAATAAAAGCACTATGTCCACATAAAAACCTGTACATAAATGTTCATAGCAGCATTATTCATAATAATCCAAAACCAAAAAGACCTAAATGTTCATCAACCAACAAATGGATAAGCAAAGTGTGATACAGCATGGGAATGGAATATTATTCACCAATAAAAATAAAGTATTGATACTTTATTTTGTATTGTGGATGAACCTGGAAAACATTATGCAAAATAAGAGAAACCAGACACAAACAACACATATCATGTCATTCTATTTATAGGAAATGTCCAACATAGTCAAATCCATAGAGACAGAAAGTACATTAGTGTTGCCTAGGGCTGGAGGGGATGGGGGATTTGGGGAGTGACGGCTAATAGGTGAAAGGTTTCCTTCTGTAGTAATGAAAATACTCTAACATTGACTGTGGTGATGGATGCCCAACTCTGTGATTATACTAAAATTCATTTAATTATACACTTTAAAAGGGTGAATTGTATGGTATAAGAATTATAATGCAATAAAGCTACTTTTATAAATTGTCTTTCTAAGGCCAAAAAAAAAAAAAGTGGGTTTAATACAGACTTATCACTAAAATGCATTACAACAACAGCATAAAAGACAGGAGAGAAAAAATGGAAATTACTCTTATAAGGTGCCTGTACTATATGTAAAGGTAGCTTCTGATAAGTTAAATGTTAAACTCTATGGCAACAACTGAAAATACCATAAACTGAAAGGTACATCTAAAATTAAATACAATCATCAAAAAATACTCAAAGCAAAAGAAGACAGGAAAACAGGTGGAAAAACAAAGAGCAAATAGAACAAGGAAATAATGACAAGATGATAGATTTACACCCAACCAAATCATAAATTACATTAAACAAAAATGGCCTGTATTCTCCTGCAAACTAATGCAGGAACAGAAAACCAAATATCACACATTCTCTCTTGTAAGTGGGAGCTAAATGATGAGAACACATGAACACATAGAGGAGAACAACACACTCTGGGTCATATCAGAAGGTGGAGGGTGGGAGGAGGGAGGTGATCAGGAAACATAACTAATGGATACTAGGCTTAATACCTGGGTGATGAAATAATCTGAACAACAAATCCACATGACATATGTTTTCCTATGTAACAAACCGGCATTTGTACCATCAACTTAAAATACAAGTTTAAATAAGTAGGCCTAAATGCTCTATTTAAAGTTCGGGGATTTCCAAATCAAATAAAATAATCCAAATATATAATTTTTTTTTTAAACAGAGTCTCGCTCTGTCCCCCAGACTGGAGTGCAGCAGCGTGATCTTGGCTCACTGCAACTTCCACCTCCCAGGTTCAAGTGATTCTCCTGCCTCAGCCTCCTGAGTAGCTGGGAGTACAGGCATGTGCCACTACGCCGCACTGATTTTTGTATTTTTAGTAGAGACGGGGTTTCACCATCTTAGCTAGGCTGATCTTAAACGCCTGAGCTCGTGATCCCCTTGCCTCAGCCTCCCAAATGCTGGGATTACAGGCGTGAGCCACCGCACCCAACCCAAATATATAAGTATAAAGATAAATATAACTAGGTTAAAATTAAAAGAATGAAAAAAGGAATGTCATTCAAATGCCAATAAAAGGAAAGGTGGCATGGCCATATGACTAACAATTAAAGTAAACTTCAGGGGGTTTGAGGTTCTTATTTTCTTTTTTATTTTTTTCAAGATAAATGACTAGAGATCTTAGACACCACTTCTCTGCAGAAAGCAAAACCAAAGTTACAGGTGAATAATCATAACTTGAATGAAGCATCAAGTGGAAAGCGCTGGAGCCCAGCAGATAACTCATGAGAAGAAGCTAGGGGGCAGAAAAAGAAGAAATCAAGAAGCTGGCCAAGATCAGCTAGGAATCCCAAGGGATTTGGTATTAAATACATAAAGGGTAGGTGGAAGTGGTTTTGGCTGCCCTTACCCCTGCAGGAGACCTCTGGTATCTGAACTGTTGGAGAGCTCTTCTGCCCTCATGAACCCAGACACTGGTGTGGGCAGTGATCTGGGGACTTCTAAAGGGCATCGCATTAGACTACCAGCTCATACTAAGTTGCCAGCCCTTCCCATGGACCTGAGCAGCAACAGCAGGTGCCATACTTGGGGTACACCCATTGGAGGACTGTGTCCTTCTGAGGGAACGTCAGCCCCTGTGTTTCCACATCACTGGAGCCCCTACAGACATTCCTTGGCACCTACGTGGATTGTGGCAGCCACACAGGGCTGCCTGGCCAGGGGAGCTTCAGGGTCCCCAGTGGTCTAGCCCTTGAGAAATGCTGCCCCTTGGTGTAAGTGCAGCACACCAAGGGGGCACCCTTAGGGAAAAGGAGACCAGAGCATGCACTTTCCTGTGCCTGAGAGCTCCCTTAGGCTGAGAGTGACTGCACTACCTCCAGCAGAGAGGCAGGCAAGGGGCTCACTAGAGATATCAGATACTAGTTCTCCACAGAAAGAAGTTCTGCAAGGGAGGAGTGTGATTCTAGCAGCCAGGTTGTTGCAGCCCTCTGGCATGGATGTGAAGAGGAGAACTCCTCCTCCACCTAACTCCCACTGCTCTGGGAATAGCCATGACCGCTCTCTTGGGAAGCTGGTGCAGATGTGTGGAGAATGACTGTTCTAGGGTATTAAGTGTGGCTGCAATCCCACTGGTAGTGTACCCACCAGGCCTAGGCTTGCATAAAAGATGGGCCCCTTCTGCTTTCTACATGAAATGGCAGCATTCCTATAGCAGAGAGCAAGAGAGCCACAAAGCTGCATGTTTGAGGCTGAGGGAGGAGGCTCCACACAGAAGACATCTGAAATGAGCAATGGGACAAATGTCTTTCATGGTGCTCAACTACATTGCAGCCTGGAGACAGACAGCAGTGTGTGTCTGCCTGATTTGAGTGTCCTGAGTGCCAGGAGGAGGCATGACAGGGAGGCAGGAGCTACAGCAGCCACCTACCTCACTATGCAGACCTTGGTGTATTTCACTGGGAGCTCTCCTAACCACCTCCGTCAAAATTGATGCTTGTGCCTGCCATTTGGCTATCTTAAAGCAGGAATGGAAGTTCAGTGCATGAAGGCCACCATGCATTCCACAGACCAGCCCATCATCTAAGGTAACAGAGAAAGCTTCTCCTGGTAAAGAAAGGTGAAATACATGCCATCTTCTGGGGCAGCCAGCTCTTACCCATAAGTGTCACCTACTGACCTACAGATTGAAATACACAATACAATTGTTTTTTTATCTCCTGACACAAGTGCATGGTGCTGAAGAATGAGATAAGCTTCCTGAGACCTTCACCATCCCAGCCATGCAGGAGATGGTGAGCCTTCTCACACACTCAGTACATCACTACTACAACAGCATTTGAGAAAGCCACCACACAAATACTATCTAAAATCAAGAAACTGATGCAGAGGCTTTGCCACTGAAAGCACCAGAACCAAAGCCAAATGACCATACACAACACATATTATAGTCACAACCTCAAGGGAAAAACAATCCCATCTAAACAAAAGTAAGTTCAAAAATAAAAAGTGATAGTCTACCCAGATTAGAAGGAACCAGAGAAACAATTCTGGACATATGGAATTGTACAGTACTACAATACCCCCAAAGGATCACACTAACCATCTAACAATGGATCCTAACCAAAAATAAAATCTCTGAAATACCAGATAAGGAATTCAAAAATATTGATTTTAAAGCAGCTCAGTGAGATCCAAGAAAAAGTTGAAAACCAACATAAAGAAATCAGAAAACAATACAGGATGTGAGGAAAATTTTACTAAAGAGATCAAAAAAAAAAAAAAAAATAGAACTGGTAGAAATAAAAAATTAGTTGAAGAAATTACAAAATACAGTTGAAAGCTTTAACAATAGGCTAAACCATTCAGTATAATGTTGGCTATGGGTTTGTCATAGATGGCTTGTAATAGCTTAAGATATGTCTCTTCTATGCCAACTTTGCTAAGGGCTTTAATCATAAAGTGATGTTGAATTTTGTCAAATGTGTTTTCTGTGTCTATTGTGATGATTATGTGATTTTTGTTTTTGATTCTGTTTACATGATATATAACATTTATTGACTGGTGGATGTTAAACCATCCCTACATTCCTGGTATGAAATCCACTTGATCATGGTGGATTATCTTTGATATGATGTTGGATTCTGTTAGCTAGTATTTTGTTGAGAAAAAAAAAGCAGTAGCATTTCTATACACCAATAACAATCAAGCTGAGAACCAAATTAAGAACTCAATCCTATTTACAATAGCTACAAAAAAAAATAATAAAAGACCTAGGAATGTATTTAACCAAAGAAGTGAAAGATCCCTAAAAGGAAAACTATAAAGCACTGATGAAAGAAATGGAAAAGAATCCCATTTTCATGGCACCTCCTAGGCTCAAGCAGTCCTCTCACCTCAGCCCTCCAAATAGCTGACCCTACAGGTTCACATCACCACACACTAATTTTGTTTTAGTTTTTGTTTTCTTGTAGAGATGGGATCTCACTATATTACACAGAATGGTCTTTAACTCCTGGACTCAAGCACTCTTACTGCCTTGGCTTCCCAAAGTGCTGGGATTACAGGCATGAGCCACCACCTCACCTGGCAAGAATGGCAATTTTTAAAAGGTCAAAGAAAAACAGATGTTGACAAGAATGCTGAGAAAAGGGAATGTTTATACATTGTTGGTGGGAATATAATTTATTAGGTTGATATGAATGTAATTGCAGTTTTGGGGAAAACAGCAATTACTTTCACATCAACCTAACAGTATAACCTCTATGGAAAACAGTACGAAGATTTCTTGAAGAACTAAAAATAGAACTATCCTTCAATCTAGCAATCCTGATACTGGGTATCTATCCAGAGAAAATCATTGTATCAGAAAGATACCTGTACTTGTACATTTATCACAGCACTATTTACAATAGCAAATATACAGAACCAACCTAAGTGTCTATCAGTGGATGATTGAACAAAGAAAATATGACATATAAATTCCATGAAATTTTACTCATCCACAAAATAAGAATCAAATCATGTCTTTCACAGCAACATAGGTGGAACTGGAAGCCATTATCTTAAGTGAAATAATACAGAAACTAAGTCATATACCACATGTTCTTGCTTATTATTGGGAACTAAAGAATGTGTCCACATAGACATAAAGAGTAGAATAATAGTCACTGAAGACTCAGAAATGTGGGAAGGGGGCGAGGAATGAGAAATTACCTATTGGGTACAATGTACACTACTCAAGTGATGGTTATGCTAGAAGCCCAGACTTCACCACTACACAATATATCCATGTAGCAAAACTGTACTTGTACCCCATAAATCTATAAAAATAAAAATAAATAAACTTTAGAACAAGGGATATGATGAGCGATAAATAGGGATATTATCTAATAATAAAGGAGTTAATTCATTTAAAAGCCATACAAATCTTAAAAGTGTATGCACCAAAAAAAAACTTAAAATAAATGAAACAATAAGTAATAGAATTGAAAAAAAAGAAAAAAGAAAAAAATCTACCTTTTAAGTTGGATATTTCAACACTTCTCTCTCAGTAATTGGCAGAACATATGGAGAAAGAAAAACAGTAAAAGTTTGGAAGACAGGAACAACTCTTTTAGTCAATTTAACCTAATTGATATTTACATAACACTTCACAGAAATACAGCAGAATATACATGCTTTTCAAGTGCATATGGAACATTAACCAAGATACAACATATTCTGGGACAAAAAGCAAATGTCAAGAAATGTAAAAGGACTAAAACCATACAAAGTATGTTCTCTGACCACAAAAGAACTAAATTAGAAATTTAATAAAAGAGATATGTCTGGAAAATCACCAAATATGTGCAAATTAAATATAACACTCCTAAATAACTCAGGGAACAAGGGAGAAATCCCAAGGGAAATAAGAAAATAGTTAAAATGCAATGAACTCAAAACGTTAACATCGAAATTTGAGGGATACCACAAACGTGGTGGTTAAAGGTAACTAGCATTAAATACTTATATTAGAAAAGAAGAAAGTCTCAAATCAATGATTTAAGCAAACAAATTAAATCCAATGTAAGGAGAAGAAAGAAAAAATTATAAAGATAAGAGCAAAAACAAACAGAAACTGAAAAAAAAAAATAGAGAACATCAGTGAAACCAAAGAGCTGTCTTTTTGGCCCAGTAAAACTCATCTGGACTCAGAATAGACTCTGCTCCCCAGGATGCAGAAACCACCTATATTAGCATCTTCCTTCCAGGCATAGAAAGAAAGGAACATAGGCCAGCATAGTGCTGGGTGGGGGCACCTTTCTAACAGTGTCCTTCCTCCCACTTCCTGCTAGACATGAGGGACCCAAGGCCCACTCAATGCACAATGCAGCCTTTGATATCCTGGCTACCGCAGGAGGCCCAGGGAAGGTGGGAGGGACAACGCAGCCTGCAGGCCCACAGCTCTTGCACTGTCAGGCCTGAGGAGCAGGGGTCCTCCCTGCCCTTCAGCAGATCGCTTCATGCCTCTGAGGCTGCAGCACATTCCTCAGGTTCTAGGACTGAGATACAGTTTGGTTTCCCAGGATGGGGAAGGAGGGGTAGAGAACATCCTGTGGGAGCAAAATTTAGCTGCGCCATTAAGATGGCGCCGGCCCGCCTGATTACACAATTGGAGAGGACTGCCGGTAGTTGCCACCCCGATGGAAGAGCACCACTCAGCCCACTTTACGTAGAGGACGGTGATTGGG
>CAUYQU010091662.1:0-25287 GCA_963574635.1 Cheracebus regulus
TTGTTAAACACAATTATTGGCATAAAAGAGGTTTTTAATACGCATTTTTAGACTGTATTCTAGCCTGGGCAATAAAACAAGAATCCCATTCTCTCTCCCTCTTTCTCTTCCTCTTTCTATCTTGCATTCTTTTTTTCTTTCTTCTGCTGTTTCTTTCTCCTTTCTTTTGCTGTTTCTTTCTCCTTTTCTCTTTTTCTAAAATCTCTTCCTCTTTTTCATTCTTTTTTTCTTTTGCTGTTTCTTTCTCCTTTTCTCTCTTTTTCTAAAATCTCTTCCTCTTTCTCTCTTTCATTCTTTAAAAAAAAAAAAAAAAAAAAAAAAGGCTTTTCATTGTAAAGAGTATCAGAGGGCCAAGCAAAGCCACCTCCCATGAGAACTCCTCATAATCAAGACATGTTGAACAGCTTTACCAACTGTCTGTCATAGTACTCTCTACTGAAACGCAATGCCAAATTATAAACTTTAAAAGCAGCTCCATTAGCAACAGCATAAAAATATTAAAAACAAAGGAATAAATTAACAGATGTACAAGACCTATCCATGGACAGTAACACCTCGCAAAGGAAGACCACAGAAGATCTGACAGAGAGCTGGTCTGTGATTGTGGGCCAGAAGATTTGCTATAAATATCTAACTTATCTACAGAGTCAGTGCGATCACAGCTAACATCTCAGCAAGCATTCCTGAAGAAAGACAAGCTGATATTAAGAGCTATAAGGAAAAACAAAGGCACTAGAATAGCCCACTTTTTTTTAAAAAAATTAAGAATGAGATTGGAAGACTTATTTTCAGATTTACTTTAAACCTCTCATCAAGGCAGGATGGTATTGGCATAAGGACAGAAACACAGATCAATGGAACAGAATAAAAAGTCCAGAAAAAAAACTTATATTTATTTAATCAAAAGAAAGGTACCAAGGTTAGATGTCCACAAGGAAAACAACCCAGGCTTGTACCTCACACTGAATATTAAACATTTACTTGAAATGGATTAAAGACTTAACTGTAAGTGTAAAGCTACTAAATGTGTAGAAAAAAACATCGAAGACATCTTTTAACCAATATTTACAAAAGTGTGCCAAGTAAAGAGCTAAATCTACAATATATAAAGAATCCCTATAGCCAGGCGCAGTGGCTCATCCCTGTAATCCCAGCACTTTGGGAGGCCAAGGCGGGCGAATCACCTGAGGTCAGGAGTTTGCGACCAGCCTGGCCAACATAATGAAACCCCATCTCTACTAAAAATACAAAAATTAGCTGGGCATGGTGGCAGGCACCTGTAATCCCAGCTACTCAGGAGGCTGAGGCTAGAGGATAGCTTGAACCCAGGAGGTTGCAGTTGTAGGTAGCTGGAGTAGCCCCCCACCGTCCCGGGGTGATCAGCAGCAAGGCCGCTGTGACCTCTGGGTGAACTCCAGAGAAGTGAAACCATAACAGGAGGATGTGTATGTCTCGGGGTAGAACAGAGATGGGCTCAGAGAGAGAGAACCAGCTTTCACTGACCTTGCTGCAAGATAGTTTTTAGCTGAAGTATGTTAACTGAAGTATGAGAATAATAACCACAGGCTGCTCTAAGTAACTGCACCCTAACCCTCTGCTACGTGCTTTGTGAACATACAAAGTTCACTGAGACAAGTCGGGGCCGAAGAGACTGACAGCCTCACCTTTCAGACCGCCTGGCCCAGCTTTCTCCATGTCTGTGTCTGTGCCTTTCTTTATCCCCCACCGTTCCCTCTTAAGTCTTTGAACCCTCGTGCAGCACAGGACACAGCACACGCCAGATGCAGTGAGCCGAGATCGTGCCACTGCACCCCAGTCTGGGAGACAGAGCGAGACTCCACTTCCAAAAAAAGAGAATTCTTACATCCCAGGATAAGATAAACCACCAGCTAAAAAATGGGCAAAACATTTGGTGCATTTACCAAAAGATCTCAAAAGGCAAGAACCACAGGGAAAGGTGTCACCACCGCCAGTCCTCAGAGAAACGCAAACTAAAACCACAAGGAGATGCTGTTACCAGTGGGACATCATCACACATGCACAGATGGCCACACCTAGAAAAACTGACAGTGCCGGAACACTCACAAACCACGGATGAGATGCGAGAGGACACAGCCACTCTGGAAAACAAATGGCAGCATTTTACAGGTAGGCACAACCACAACATGAGTCGGCAGCTGAACCCCTCAGGATCAACGCAAGAGAAATGAAAACTATCCAAAGGCCAGTGTGGGACATGCATGGCCCTTCTTATTCATAATAGCCAAAAAACGGCCGGAGGGACCAACAGCTGTGACATATCAATAAAAAAGAGCAAAATCACTCACACACACACACACTCACGCGGAGAGATGACAAACATCTAAAGAAATAAAACTTGAGAGTTGGGTGGGGAGGGGACTATCCCAAGAACGTTTTCCAGGATATGAGACTGGTTTGTTTCTTTTTTTGAGATGGAATCTTGCTCTGTCGCCCAGGCTGGAGTGCAGTGGCACAATCTCAGCTCACTGCAACCTCTGCCTCCTGGGTTCAAGCGATTCTCCTGCCTCAGCCTGAGTAGCCAGCATGACAGGCTAATTTTTTGTATTTTTAGTAGATACAGGGTTTCACCATGTTAGCCAGTATGGTCTTAATCTCCCCACCTTGTAATCCGCCCACCTAGGCCTCCCAACGTGCTGGGATTACAGGTGTGAGCCACTGCAACTGATCTCATTTTTTTTTTTTTTTAGACTAATTCTTGCTTTGTCGCCCAGGTTGGAGTACAATGGCGCGATCTCAGCTCACTGCAACCTCCACCTCCCAGGTTCAAATGATTCTCCTGCCTCAGCCTCCCGAGTAGCTGGGATTACAGGTATCTGCCACCACATTCATCTAATTTTTTGTATTTTTAGTAGAGATGGGGTTTCACTATGTTAACCAGGCTGGTCTCAAACTCCTGACCTCAAGATCTATCCGCCTCAGCTTCCCAAAGTGTTGGGATTACAGGCGTCAGCCACCACTCCCAGCCACAAATGGTATTCTTAAAATGAGTGAGTTTTATGTAAATTATCCCCAACAAAGCCGGGGCAAAACCCCCAAATTTAAAAAGATACGAAGATGGTACAATCAATGACAAAGTCAGACACAAACAATCCTCCAATTCAGAAGACAAGGGAAGGAAATTCTTGAGTCTAGAACTCAGCGGCTCCTAACGTGGTGAAAACATAGGTTCCTGGTTCACTGTGGAGGTCCTCAGTGGCCAAAATCACGGGGTGGGAGGGAACAGGTGACAGAATTTCCCCCTCGTGAGAGCCCCCAATCTGTGACTCTGGTGAGAAGGTGGCTTCGGGATGGTGAGCTGCGGGCCCTCAAAAGTCATCTCCCCTGGAGGCCCCCCTGTGCTCAGGACTCTCTCGCCAAGCACCCTGCTCAGAGACCCGCTCGGAGAAGGGAGTGCCCGGGACAGGGCCGCATCTCCACATGGACCCATTTCCCACGGCCACCCATCTGCTCAAGTTCTCACCTTTGGGGTTATAGCAGGTTTCAAACACGTGCAACTGATGGGGATTGTGTGTGAATGTGAACACCTTAATCATGGAGTCCAAAACCACCACAATTCTGGAAAGAAAAACATGATCAGAGTTGTCTTCCTCAAAAGTCAGACCCAGACATTTCATGCTCCTGCTCTTATCATACTGAAACTGAGAAACACTGGAAATACCACGTAGAAAAGGATCATTCCTGAGGAAAAAACCCCTGGGGGCAGGTCACCAGTGCACTGCGGGGAGGCGAGTGCACGTGGTGGGAGGTCAGCCTAAGGGACCTCGCTGGGTTCAGAGAGACATCATCAAACATTCCATCTAGGTTCACAACTGAGCAAAACACGGCAGAAGTGATATTTTTATGCTACCGTGTCTGGAAAAATAAGAAAGGTTTCAAAGCAGAAGATCCTAGAGGCATTTTTCTTTTCTGAGATGGAGTCTTGCTCTGTCGCCCAGGCTGGAGTGCAGTGGTGTGATCTCAGCTCACTGCAACCTCCACCTCCTGGGTTCAAGCAATTCTCCTCAGCCTCCCAAGCAGCTGGGACTACAGGCACGCGCAACCATGCCCGGCTAATTTTGTATTTTTAGTAGAGACAGGGTTTCCTCATGTTGGCCAGGCTGGTCTCGAACTCCTGACCTCATGATCCGCCTGCCTCAGCCTCCCATAGTGCTGGGATTACAGGCGTGAGCCACTGCACATGGACACCTGGACCAGGCCAACATCTTAATACATCATTTCCTAAACATTTTTCTGCCAAAAATAGAAAAGTAATTCAGCCATCTTTAGAGAAAGTGAAATTCCACTTAAAAAAATTACTGATACCAAACCCACCTATCTCGCCGCAGTTTGACTGCCTTGACTTCTGTAGAAAACTCTATTTCAATAACAGTCTTCTTCTTCAAGTCATCCCAGATCATTACTGAAATATCAGAAAGAATGGATGAATGCAGTCATAAACAGGCCATGGTGCTGGCATGCAGAGATGCCAGCTTGGGGCATAAGGTGGTTTCTCTTCCCACTGGGAACGGCTGCCCCCACCCCAGGCCTCAGACACACACCTGCACCTGTGAGGCCTTGGGGTACAACTCAAACGGCGAGCTGTGCCGGGGACTTACCCTCAGGCCCTTCCCCACTCCCAGGGTCTCTCTTCCTGGTGGCTGGCTACCTACTCGCTCCTTATGCCCATTCCTCTCTCGGTACACACATGCCCAGTCCTGGTCTCAGGCAATCCACTGGCCTCACATACACAGGCACGCTAACCCGTTCATCTCTCTAGCAAGCCTTACCCTTGCCTGGTTACTTTCCTCTCTCCCTGCCCTTCCTTGGTTCCACCCGACCGAGTCCATGGGCAAGCCTGACCACAGGTACTGATGATGTTAAAGTGCTGAAGATAAATCTGCATCAGAAGAGAGGCTTCAGTTTTGGTGCTGTTTTTTTTTTTTTGACAGGGTCTCACTGTCACCCAGGCTGGAGTGCAGTGGCTCCATCTCGGCTCACTGCAACCTCTGCCTCCCAAGTTCAAGTGATTCTCCTCCCTCAGCCTCCCAAGCAGCTGGGACTACAGGCATGCACCACCATGCCCAGCTAATTTTTGTATTTTTAGTAGAGATGGGGTTTTGCCATGTTGGCCGGGCTGGTATCAAACTCCTGACCTAGTGATCCACCTGCCTCAGCCTCCCAAAGTGCTGGGATTACAGGCATGAGCCACTGTGCCCGACCAAGAGGCTTCAGTTTTAAAGTGAAATCAGAAGGACACAAACCAGGACCAGTGAGCTCTTCACTCAACCTCCTGAGTTGTTCTTGCTCTTTCTTTGAGATAGGGTCTCATTCTGTTGCTCAGGCTGGAGTGTGCAGTGGCGCAATATTGGCTCACTGCAGCCTCGACCTCCCAGGCTCAAGAGATTCTCCCACGTCAGCTTCCCAAATGGCTGGGACTACAGGCATGCACTACCAGGCCCAGCTAATTTTTGTATTTTTGGTAGAGATGGGGTTTTGCCATGTTGCCCAGGCTGGTCTTGAACTTCTGGGCTGAAGTGATCCACCCACCTCAACTTCCCAAAGTGCTAGGATTGCAGGCATGAGCCACTGCACCCAGCCCCTACTCTATTTTAAGTTTAATATTTCTTCTGTCTTGTTTGCCTGCTAACATTGCAACATTCTGTTAGGATGAATTAGCAGTTTGTGTTCTAAGGGCTAATTTACAGAGAAGCTTTAAGGATGAGAACGCCAATCAGCACTGTGCTTTTGAAGAACCACAGGAGGGATGGGTGCAGTGGCTCACGCCTGTAATTCCAGCGCTTTGGGAAGCTGAGGTGTGAGACCGCTTGAGGCCAAGAGTTCAAGACCAGCCTGGGCAACATAGTGAGACCCCTGTCTCTGGGGCTGGGGTAAGGTTATTAAAAATTAGTCACGGCTGGGCGCAGTGGCTCACACCTGTAATCCCAGCATTTTGGGAGGCCAAGGTGGGAGGATCATGAGGTCAGGAGTTCAAGACCAGCCTGGCCAACATGGCAAAACCCCATCTCTACTAAAAATACAAAACTTAGCTGGGCATGGTGGTGGGCGCCTATAATCCCAGTTACCCAGGAGGCTGAGGCAAGAGATTCACTAGAACCCGGAAGGTAGAGGTTGTGGTGAGCTGAGATTGCACCACTGCACTCCAGCATCGGCAAGAAGAGCAAAACTCCGTCTCAACAACAACAACAAAAATTAGTCACAGCTACTCAGGTTGAGTCCAGGAGTTTGAGTCTGCAGTGAGCTATGATCACCCCACTGCACTCCAATCTGGGCAACAGAAGGAGACCCTGTCTCAAAAAAGCACACAAATAACACAGCCGGGCGTGGTGGCTCACACTTATAATCCCAGCACTTTGGGAGGCAGAGGCTGGCAGATCACTGGGGCTCAGGAGTCTGAGACCAGTGTGGACACCATGTTGAAACACTGTCCCTACTACCAATACAGAAATCAGCCGGGTATGGTGGGCCCTCCTTTAGTCCCAGCTACTTGGGAGGTTGAGGCAGATCACCCGAGCCTGGGGAGGTCAAAGCTACAGTGAGCCAGGATTGTGCAACTGCACTCCAGCCTGGGCAATACAGTGAGACCCTGCCTCGGAAAAAATAAACTTAAAAAATAAAGTTTACAAGTTTAAAAAAAGTACTTTTAGATGGTACAAAAAGTACACTTACTCAGAAACTGCTGAGTCTGTAAAACTCCTAAGGCTTTTTCACCTCTTGGAAACTTTATAATGAGACTGAAATTATCTTGTACAAATGGCTCCCTTGTTAGTACCTGGGGTACCCAGCAGTGCCAGATGCAGAAAAGGGAAGCGGCCCTCTAGGCCTCCTAACTTCCATCTGTAAGCTTCCTTTCTTCCTTAATGGTCGATCACGTTCTCCATGACAAGACACAGACCAATTCACTGGCAGGATTTCTGCCCAACCCCAGTTAGCCAGGGCAAGGTCAATCTCCTTCAAAACCTGCCCCACTCTCTGTGTGGAACCTCTGCTGTTTGCTCTGGGTGGGCTCCTCCAGAGGACTCACAAGCCACAGCCTCTTGGGCTGTGCTGGCAGCCACTCACAACTCTGCTTTAAAGCTGGCACAAACCTTGGGCTTGTGGGACTAGAGAACTGCTCAAAGGCCAAGATCTCAAGCCCTGTCTTCCACTGTTTTTCCTGCCAATCATCTCTTTCCATTTCATTTCTCTGCTCCAAATTCCAAAACAAAAGTAAATGTTGTCAGGCAGGGCCAGCCCTCACGTGAGTGTGGCCTCTCTTCCTCACATTCATGTTCATGCAGTTCACAGGGCTCTGCTGAGAACTGTGATCTGGGCCCCCGAGCCTGTCACGAGTCATCTAGAATCTTCCGCCTTTCCACACAATTTGGCCTAGGCTATTCTATCCCCAAGTACATGGCCTCACCCAGACCCTAGTTCACCTGCACACCTTCCACTTGGCAGGCAGTACCCCGAGCCCCAACCTGGTCTTGATTCTGAACTGCCTCCTCTACACCTCTCCTTACCTCCCGATCTGCTCCCACCCCACCCACCCACCCACCACTGGGCTCCCACTCAGCTGTCCTCTGAGACCACAGGTGGCCTTCGACGTCACCAGAACCAGACGGCTTTCTCAGGCTCCTCCTGCCGTGTGGCACTGGGCTCGGACGGGGACGCTTGCTCCCCTTTTCCTGCCTCTCCCCATGAACAGGGGCCTCCCACGCCTGCCCCGTCCTCTGGTTGTCTCTTCACTCACCTGATGCGCTGCTTCTAGACCAGAACTTTCCCAAAACACAGATCTGACGGCATCTCATTCCTGCTGTTCGAGCCTCCCCCAGATCTGCCTCCGCCTCCCGCCCCAGCCAACCTCCCACCTCTTCCCTGTGCTCTGCCCTCCATTCCTGGATCTTTGGCCTCACGCCCTCTTCCCTCTAGCAACAGCGAGGTTAAGCTGGCACGAGGCACACGGCTGTCTGGAAAACCGTCTACTCCTCCCTCTGCTTTACAAGGACCAGAGCTCTTATGCCGCACCATCTGCACACACACATACACACAGTCCCACCCTGACAAAAATATCCCGAAACCCAGAGCCAAACTGGCTTTTTGTTCTATGTGGCTATGAAACTTATGTTCCTTTAAGTCAATGGGTCTCAGTAAGAAAAAAAAAATCCTTCTACCTTGCTTTAAAATGAATTCATGACATTTATGGTGTCAATCTAAGGTGTAGCAGGCCCCCTAGTTTCCGTTTATTAACGCTGACTGAAAGCACGTGTTCAGTCAATGAACAACTGACTGAACAATGGGAGTGAAGGATGTTCTCCATGTGCTCCTCCTGGGAATAGAGACCTGGCGGCCTTTCAGCCGGCTTCCTCCCCAGTGACCAGTCCTTGACACTTCAGAGAACCACTAGGGAAAATCACACATGGCCACAAACATAAACACATTCAAGAAAAGACTGGGATACATGAGGCACAATTCTTAAATGAACAATTACAGTACCTTTGTTGGGAGGGTATTTTGGCTTTTTCCCACCACCAACTAAAGCTAAATAGTTGCAGCGAAATAACATTTCGACATGGCCAACTCCTCCTTCTAG
Organism: Cheracebus regulus; assembly: GCA_963574635.1. Classification (NCBI taxonomy): domain Eukaryota; kingdom Metazoa; phylum Chordata; class Mammalia; order Primates; family Pitheciidae; genus Cheracebus; species Cheracebus regulus. The sequence continues at coordinate 8,612 of CAUYQU010091662.1, forward strand.
AAATTCTGAAATGATAGTTTTAAAAAAGACAAATGTTACAAGTTAATATGTATATTTTACAATAAAAAAGAAAAGAGAAAGTCAAGACAACCAACACTCAGTAATTTTCTTTCTTTCTTTTTTGTAAGAGACAAGATCTCACTGTGTTGCCCAGGCTGGAGTGCAGTAGCTATTCACAGGCACAATCACAGCTCACTGTAGCCTTGGACTCCTGGGCTCACATGATCCTCCTGCCTCAGCCTCCCAAGTAGCTGGGACTACAGGACTCATTTTTCATCAGCCATTTATGGCCAGGCGCAGTGGCTCACACCTATAATCCCAGCACTTTGGGAGGCCAAGGCGGGTGGATCATGAGGTCAGGAGTTCGAGACCAGCCTGGCCAACATGGTAAAACCCCATGTTTAGTCTCTACTGAAAAGACAAGAAAATTAGCCGGGTGTGGTGGCACGCACCTGTAGTCCCAGCTACTCCAGAGGCTGAGGCAGAAGAATCACCTGAACCCAAAAGGTGGAGGTTGGAGTGAGCCAAGATTGTACCACTGCACTCCAGCCTGGGTGAGAATGAGAGTCTGTCTCAAAAAAAAAAAAAAAAAAAAAAACCCCCCAAAAAACAGACCGGACACTGTGGCTGAAACCTGTAATCCCAGCACTTTGGGAGGCCGAGGTGGGTGGATCACGAGGTCAGGAGTTCAAGACCAGACTGGCCGACATGGTGAAACTCCATCTCTACTAAAAAATACAAAAATTAGCTGGGCATGGTGGCTCGTGACTGTAATCCCAGCTACTTGGGAGGCTGTGGCAGGAGAATTGCTAAACCGGGACCTGGAGGGCAGAGCTTGCAGTGAGCCGAGATCACACCACTGCACTCCAGCCTGGGCTACGGAGCGAGACTCCATCTCAAAAAAAAAAAAAAAAAATCAGCAATTTATATCCAACTATCATCAGAAATGAGAACGGTGACTGGCTAAGAAAAACAGTGAGTGCCAGATTTCCAGCTTCTGCGTTTACTGTCATCATGTTCACTGTTGCATAAAGGCTGAACATATAACACCCAAGGAAGTTAACTTAGCAAAATGTATAAGATACTTAAATCCACATTTCAAGAGGCAGCAACAACTGTGAACTCTGAGAAAGCACACTAAAAACTTTTAATGTTTAGGAGGCCGAGGCGGACGGATCAGGAGGTCAAGAGATCAAGACCATTCTAACCAACATAGTGAAATCCCATCTCTACTAAAAATACAAAGATCAGCTGGGTGTGGTGGTGTGCCTGTAATCCCAGCTACTTGGGAGGCTGAAGCAGGAGAATCACTTAAACCCAGGAGGTGGAGGCTGCAATGAGCTGAGATCATGTCACTGCACTCCAGCCAGGCAACAGAGCAAGACTTTGTCTCAAAACAACAACAACAACAACAACAACAACAACAACAACAAAACCTCGAATGCAAAAGCTGAGTGCTTTTTATCACTGGCTTTTTTTTTTTAGAACCAGGTTCTTGGTCTGTTGCTCAGGCTGGAGTGCAGTGATCACAGCTCACTGCAGCCTCAAACTCCTGGGCTCAAGGACTTTCATGCCTCAGCCTCCTGAGTAGCTGGGACTATAGGCACACATCACCATGCCCACTTAATTTTTTCAGAAAAATGTTTGTAGAAGCAAGGTATTGTATTGCCTACTGTATTGCCCAGGCTGGTCTTGAACTCCTAGTCTCAGGCTATCCTGCTACCTCAGCCTCCCAAACTGCAGGGATTACAGGTGTGAGCCACCAAAGTCTGAAATGCTCCAAACTGTTCATGAATTATGTAAGAGGAAAATGCCCACAGATTTTCAGAGTCTTTCATGACAAAAGGATAACCAGTGCTCTCTGAGAGGAGCAACATGGGAACACTGATGAGAAACTCCCACCTTCTGTACGTCCACATTACTCAGGAGGAGGCCCACCAGCTGTCTGTAATGACCATGCCCTCTACCTCTCCAGTCACAGCTGCAGAAAATGACTCAGAAGAGCCTCTGCTCCATCTTTGAGATATTTAAAATTCAAGGCAGCCGGGCACAGTGGCTCACACCTGTAATCCCAGCACTTTGGCAGGCAGAGGTGGGAGGACTGCTTGAGCACAAGAGTTCAAGGCCACCCTGGGCAACATAGGGAAATCCCTTCTCTACCAAAAATAAAAATAAAAATATTAGCCAGGAGTGGTGGTATATGCCTGTAGTCCCAGCTACTAAGGAAGCTGAGGCAGAAAGATCCCTCAAGCCCAGGAGGTTGAGCTGCAGTGAGCCAAGACCATCTGGTACCATAGTTCGGGTGACAGAGTAAGACCCTGTCCCCCCGCACCCCGCAAAAGAGACAAAAAGTCCATATTATCCACAATGAAAACAACTTCTTACAGACACACATAAGCCATCTCAAAGTAATTCTGGCTTTAACAGGACGTCGCTACAGTATAAACCACAATGATTACCATGGCGCATGGAAGCCATGCTCCGCCCCTGACAAGGCCACAGCTCCTTCACTCTCTTGGCACAGGACGCCAACCCCCAGCAACTGAGGCTACTGTTGTTCCAAAAACTCACTCACCATGCAACAGGAAACATAACTGCCAGTTAACACCTGGTTTCTAACTTGAACACTACTGAAGAGATGGATGGATTGTAATGGGCCAGAGCTGAGAGGGAAGAACTGCTAATGACCCTCCGTCAAACAAATGCTGACCACTCAAGGGAGGAACAGAGTTTCCTCAACAAGTGCTTCCAGAGAAACTGGCTGTCCACAAACAAAAGAATGAAGTTGGGTCTTTATCTCCCATCATATGCAAAAATTAATTCAAAATGGGTGAAACACCGAAAAGACAGACCCTAACTACAGAACTAGAAAACGGCTGGGCGTAGTGGCTCATGCCTGTAATCCCAGTATTTTGGGAGGCCAAGGCAGGCAGATCATTTGAGGACAGGAGTTTGAGACCAGCCTGGCCAACACAGTGAAACCCCATCTCTACTAAAAATACAAAAATTAGCTGGGCTGGTAGCGGGTGCCTGTAATCCCAGCTACACAGGAGGCTGAGGCAAGAGAATCACTTGAGCCTGGGAGGCGGAGGTTGCAGTGAGCAGAGATCATGCCACAGCATTCCAGCCTGGGTGACAGAGCAAGACTCTGTCTCAAAAAGAAAAAGAAAAAGAAACAAACAAAAAATCAAAATAAAACAAGCAGCACGGGCAATGTGCTTTTGAACTACATCCAACTTTAAAACTTTTGTGCACCAAAGGACACAATCAACAGAATGAAAATGCAACCTATGGAATGGCAGAGTGTATCTGCAAATCGCATACCTGGTAAGTGGGTAATATCCAGGATATGTGAAGGACTTTTACAACTCAACAATAAAAAAATTAATAACCTGATTTTACAATTGGCAAAGGATTTCTTTCTCCAAAGATGATTTACAAATGGCCGAGACGTACAAGAAAAGATGCTCAACATCATTGTCCTCAGAGAAATCCAAATCAGAACCACAATGAGATCCCTTCTAAGGCAAGCTAAGGGAGGACAGAAACCTCCCGTGGAGCAGAAGGGCAAAAGCTCACCTAATCTTGATTTTCAGTACGAATACAGACCATGAAAGTGGGGCCTCACGATCCTTCTGACCTTTTGGGTTTTAAGCAGGAGGTCAGAAATTTTATATATATATATTTTTTTAATTAAAAAAAAGAGATCCCACCTCATACCCGTCAGGATGACTTTTTTCCTTTTGAGACAGGGTTGCCCACGTTGGAGCGCAGTGAGGGGAACATGGCTCACTACAGAGAATAGCTAATACTTTTTTAATCCAGAAAATAACAAGCACCGGCCAAGATGTACAGATATGGGAACTCACGTACTGATACAGCTGCTCTGGAAAAAAGTACAGCAGGTCCTCAAAAAATTAAAAAGAGGCTGGGCACAGTAGTTGATGCCTATAATCCCAGCACTCTGGGAGGCCAAGGCAGGACAATGACTTGAGGCCAGGAGCTCAAGACCAGCCTGGGCAAGACAGTGAGATGCTGCCTCAATTAAAAAATAATAAAAAGATCAGAAACGGTGGCTCACGCCTGTAATCCCAGGACTTTGGGAGGTGAGGCGGGTGGATCACTTGAGGTCAGGAGTTGGAAACCAGCTTAGCCAACATGGTGAAACCTCGTCTCTACTAAAATTTCAAAAAAATTAGCTGGGCGTGGTGGTGAGTGCCTGTAATCCTAGTTACTTGGGAGGCTGAGGCAGGAGAATTGCTTGAACCTGGGAGGTGGAGGTTGCAGTGAGCCGAGATCGTGCCACTGCACTCTGGCCTCAGTGACAAAAGCAAAACTGTTTCAAAAAAAAAAAAAAAATATGGATCATTACCACAAAACAACACAGAAAAGCAAAAAGTAGAAAACACTGCGAAACAACATCATGTATGTACTTTATTTTTTGAGACAGGGTCTTGCTCTGTCACTCAGGCTGGAGTGCAGTGGCACGATCTTCACTTGACTTCCTGGCTCAAGCAATCCTCCCACCTCAGCCTGCCGAGTACATGGGAGGACAGGCGCAAGCCACTCCCCCCGGCCATGTATGATCTAAACTTTGTGCGTAAACACTGTTCCTATAATACCACCTATGCTATTCTCTAAGTTATTTTTCCTTTAACAATGCCATAGCCATCTCTCCATGTCAGGATTCACAGACTGGTCTCGGCATTCTTGCTGCATGAGTGCACCCTTTTAAAGACATGCCATAACCACCACAGTCAATACTTTCATGGCAGTCATTCAGGTTCTCCCATTTTTCACTCTTGGGAAGTGCTGCAAGTATTATCAGTATAGTAGCATCAAATAGTGTATCTAAAAGGAACACATCTTGCTAAATTACTTCACAAGGCTCTACCAATGTAACCTCCACCGCCAGGTCACGAAAATTCCCCTCTCCAGCTCCTTCCCAAAGCTACACACCACCTCTGTAACCTTCCCACCTGCAGTGACCCCCGACCCTTCCCTGGCCCCCACAGCCTTGCAGGCCTCCCGCTTCTCTGATGCCTTCACCTGGCATGCTGGGTGAGCACACAGAGCATGAGGCTTGCGGGACCTGCTGTGAACTAGATGTGCTGAGGCCCTGGGCTGTGCGCCTCAGGTCGGGTGCGCTGTGGGCTGCTGGCATCGGGAACCGTACAGATGCTCAGTGTATCCCAGGAAGGCGCCTGCCAGTCTCACTCCTCACTCTATCTCCAGCCTCAAGTGAAGCACTCAAAGCCCAGCAGGTGCCTGACAACAACCCACTTACCATCTACCGGCACAGGATGAGCAGCCTTCACCTGCGGCTCAACCTCAGACACGCGGCATCCCCTCCAGATCTGAGTCCTCTTTACTTCTCCCTGTGTGGCTGCCAATGTCACGACGCATGAGTGCTGCTCATCCAGGGAAATGCAGGCTGCACTGAAGACGGCAGAACGCCTCGTAACACCTCTGCCCAGCCTGCAGACCAAGCAAGCTCACCGGGCTGGACCTAAGTTCCACAAGTTCTACTCAGCTCTGTGACGTGGGAGAACTGTTTTTAAGTGACAAGTGCAGCTGACTTTTCATGTACACTCTTCTATGTCTACAACCACGGGGTATTCAAGTATCGTTCCTGAAACACATCCATTTCCATGACCAGTCAACTGTTTTGCAGTGTACTCTCGGTTGTATATGTCAAATCCGAGCCCTCTGCTGTGATCTCACAGCGTCGCTATGAGGACCATAACAGGCTGCAGTCTCCACTCTGGGCAACCTTCCCAGAGGAGAGAACAGCACTGTCCTGACGGCCAAGCCATCTCTGGAAAGAACAAACCTTAGTGTACAATGGATTCAGAACCTATGCAGCAGAGAGGGAGAACACTGGCCCCCATGACTGAAGGAGCAGGGATCCCCAAGAAGGCTTCCCTGAATGACCAGCTTCCTGTTCCTGTCAAGTGGCAGACGACATGGAAAAGGCAGTCTGCTCAGAGCCCAGTATCCTTATGCAATGCCACAGTCACACTAGAGAGAACACACCACAAGCCCAGATTCAGGACACACTGCAATGCAGGCTTCCTTCCCTCCAACTCAGGAAAGCAAACCGCTGAAATTAAAAAGGAACAAGGGCAAGTCTGCTGCTGCTCTTCACGTTAAACTGTAGGCTGCCAGACACAGAACAGCAGGTAAGTCTGTAAGTGCACAGAGGCAACCTGCTTAAATGTGCCATCAAAAAGACAGCGTGGCCCTACTGTATCCATTTCACGTTAGGGCCTATCGACTCACATAAGCTAGAAACGGGAGCACGCCACATGTGCACATGAGAACTCACTGCACGCTAAGCTCAGGGACAGCAGGGCAGGGCTGGAAGCCGCACAAGACCGGTACATGTGGGATGTACCATACCAAGTATACCAAAGTATACCATACCAATGGTATACTTTTCTGGAGTTGAGAAGTTTTAGATGCTTCTTGTCCAACTTTTTTTTTGAGAAGGAGTCTCAACTGTGTCGCCCAGGCTGGAGTGCAGTGGCATGATCTCAGTTCACTGCAACCTCCACCTCCTGGGTTTAAGCAATTCTCGTGCCTCAGCCTCCTAGTAATTGGGATTACAGGTATGCACCATAACACCCAGCTAATTTTTTATATTAGTAGTAGAGACAGGCTTTCTCCATGTTGCCTAGGCTGGTCTCGAACTCCCGAGCTCAGACAATCGGCCTGCCTTGGCCTCCCAAACTGGTAGGATGACAGGCCTGAGTCACCACGCCCAGTCATCTAACTCATTTTTGTAAGAAATGTTGAATTTACTGTAAACACTTTATTAATTAGGAAGCAGCTGCTAATACGCTGCGGTGGTGTTATGAGAGAGACACGCCGGGCGCGGTGGCTCGCACCTGAGAGGTTGAGGCAGGCGGATCACCTGAGGTCGAGAGTTCGAGACCAGCCTGACCAACATGGAGAAAACCCATCTCTACTAAAAATACAAAAAATTAGCCGGGTGTGGTGGCGTAGGCCTGTAATCCCAGGTATTTGGGAGGCTAAGGCAGGAGAATCGCTTAAACCTGGAAGGCGGAGGTTGTGGTGAGCCGAGATCACGCCACTTCACTCCAGACTGGGTGACAGGAGCGAATCTCTGTCTCAAAAAAGAAAAAAAAAGCGAGAGACATATAGGCGTTCATTCATGGCTCCTGGCTCAGAACTCCCACAGACCTCGACACAGTCTTTTGTTATAACGTTGGGTGTGTTAGGCCCCAGGAACCAGAATCTCTCTCCTGCCCTCCTTTCACCTACTAAGGTGTAACTCAAATCTTCTCCACCCGATTGTGGGTCTGAAGACCCTCCGCCGAGAGGGTCCCACTCTACACACTGGGAGAAGGAATGCAGATACCACGAAGCTTCCTTAAAAATCCAAGAAGTATTTTCTGTAATACATGTGGAAAAAGAAAAAGAGAAAAATGAATTATGAAGTAAAAAAAAAAAACAAAAACAAAGCATAAAAACTGAAGAGGTTAGCAGAACACTTGGAAGGTCCTGGGGGGACAGTCACCCACGGAGGGCTTGGGAACTCTACAGCCTGTCCCCAAACCCTGTCCTGTGTTTGCCTTCATCTGTATCCTTGGCAATATCCTTTATAAAAGGAGTCCACAACCATGAGGCAGTACTGCTCCGTGGCCTGTTAGGAACCAGGCTGCACAGCAGGAAGTGAGCAGCAGGCGAACAAGCATTCCCGCCAAAACTCTGCCCTCTGTCACATCAGCGGCAGTGTTAGATTCTCACAGGAACGTGGACCCTGCTGTGAATGCACATGGAAGAGGCGGAGGCTGTGCTCTCGTTAAGATTCTAATGCCTGATGATCTGAGAGATGGAGGCTGCACTGTCACGAGACTCTAACGCCTGATGATCTGAGAGATGGAGGCTGCGCTCTCACGAGACTCTAACGCCTGATGACGTGAGAGATGGAGGCTGCGCTCTCACAAGACTCTAACGCCTGATGACCTGAGAGATGGAGGCTGCACTCTCACGAGACTCTAATGCCTGATGATCTGAGATGGAGGCTGCGCTCTCATGAGACTTTAATGCCTGATTATCTGAGATGTGGAGGCCACGTGGTCTCATGACAGTCTAATGCCTGATGATCTGAGGGGGGATATTTCATCCTGAAGCCATCCCTGCCCCCTGAACTAACTTACTTCCATAAAACCAGTCCCTGGTGCCAAAAAGGCTAGGGACTGCTGCTAAACTGGTAAATGCACGTCCCCAAGTTCTGTGAGCTGCTCCAGCAAACTAATTGAATCCAAAGTGGGGGTTGCGGGAATCCCAACTTGAAGCCAGTCTGATGTTAGGAGGCCCACACTCGTGAATGTGGTGAGTGGGGCAGTGTTAGGGACTGAGCCCTCAACCCGTGGGATCTGATTCTATCTCTAGGTGGATGGTGTCAGAACTGAAAGGACACCCAGCCGGTGCCCACTGCTTGGCATGTGGGGAAACATTCCCCCACATTTCATCACAGAAGTCTTCTTCTATGCTGACAGATTGCTGTGGTGTGAGAGCAGAGAAAAAACATGGTTGGAGAATTTTTTCCCTACACAGCTGTTAATGATTCAACTTTGATACCAATGTCTACAATTGTTCTTTAAGCTTCTGGGTCAATTTAGTAAAGACTATCCTGAGACTTGCAAGTCAAGCTGTTTTAAAATGTTTTGCAGCCAGGTGTGGTGGCTCACACCTGTAATCCCAGCACTTTGGGAGGCAGAGGTGGGCAAATCACCTGAGATCAGGAGTCAGAGACCAATCTGACCAACATGGAGCCACCCCATCTGTACTATAAAAAAATAAAATACAAAATTAGCCGGGAGTGGTGGCACATGCCTGTAATCACAGCTACTCAGGAAGCTGAGGCAGAGCAACTGCTTGAATCCGGGAGATGGAGGTTGCGGTGAGCTGAGATTGCACCACTGCACTCCAGTCTGGGTGATAAAGCGAGAGTCCACCTCAAAAAAAAAAAAAAAAAGGCTGGGTGCGGTGGCTTACGCCTGTAATCCTAGCACTTTGGGAGGCTGAGGTGGGCAGATCATGAGGTCAGGAGATTGAAACCAGCATGGTGAAACCCCATCTCTACTAAAAATACAAAACAATTAGCCGGGCCTGGTGGTATGTGCCTGTAATCCCAGCTACTCAGAAAGCTGAGGCAGGAGATTCGCCTGAACTCAGGAGGCGGAGGTTGCAGCAAGACGAAATTACAACACTGCACTGCAGCCTGCACAATAGAGTGAGACTCTGTCTCAAGAAAAAAAAAAAAAGTGTTGCAACTACCTATCTGCATAAAGCAGAACTGTCCTAATTTAGTATCACAACCAAAACAAAGTATCTGTAAACTAGATGCATGAAAACCACCACCACCACCTGTAACTCGACAGTTCCACTGACTTCCTCTATGAGAGCAATGCAGGTGCAGCTCCTGCTGATGACGACGGTGGTGTTGTACACTCCCGGCACCTAACATGTGTACAGGCATTAATCTACGTGTCTTACACACCCCGACTCATTTTTACAGTAACTCTAGGAGGCAGGCATTATTATCAACCTTACTTCACATATCAAGAAAATGAGGCCCAGAGAGGTTGAGAGACTTGCCCACGGTCACACAGCAACCTGGTCAAGGGTAGAACCAGGACCCAAATTGTACACAGTGTGGATGCAGCCTGAGCTCTAAGCTCCCAGGCCAGTCTTCCTATCATCAATTAAGGAAATGCACCCTGACTTACAAAATAAACTCCCAGATATAAAGTACCACTTACTGTTTTACATCCCAGGGTTATAGGTAAGACTACTTGAAAAGATGTTTCTGCTGCCGAAAACCCCTGCTGTGACAAGGAAAAGGCACAAGAAGTTCACGCTGATCAATACTTAACTAGAGAAATCAGGCCAGGGCCCAAGCCTGCTCAACACACTCCTGTACCCTTCAGCACACACAGAAGCTCAACAACAAAAAAAGGACAGCTCCCTCCAAATTTATGGGGGGCCATGAACCATATTTACTTTTCAAAAATAGCCTTCGCCTCCCTGCTCCACCTGCAAGGTTAAATTTAGACTCTGAGGGCTGGAAAGGGGAAGAAACCAGGAAATGTCCATTAATCCTTACCTTGTTTCTCCTTTTCTTTTAGTGGATCGGTGTTATAGACTCGGAATCCATTTTCCATTCCACATGCAAAGCATCCTAAAGCAGGAGTGTAAAAGAGACATTAATCCCCTGGCCTGGAGTGGCGAAAGTAAGGGGTCTGGAGAAACCAGTGACTACTAAGGACTCTTGCAGACGCTCAAACCACACGGACATGATATGTGCTAAGTCACAACTCCTCTCCTTGTACAAGTGTTACTGAGTGACAAGCACATCCCAGCAGGGCATTCTGTTTGTCCTTTAGCATGCATCAAGGAGTCTTGGAGTTGCTCATGCTAACTTCCCCACTGCACGATCCTTCGGTGGCGTTTCTGTGGCCCAGGCTACCACATGAACTCTTAATTCCTCACCAGCTCCTTCGAGGAGCCACTCTGCCACTAAGCATTTCCCTTCACCTGCCACTCACTAACGTTCACCACTGGCCTCTTGTTCCTAATACTCTTCTTTTTTAAAATTATTTTTCATTTCCAACTTTGTAAGTTCAGGGGTACATGTGCAGGATGTGCAGGTTTGTTACAGAGGTAAATATGTGCCACGATGGTTTGCTGCACAGATCATCACATCACCCGGGAACTAAGCCCAGCCACTCATTAGCTACTCTTCCTGATGCTCTCCCTCCTCGACCCTCTGCAAATACATTTGAGTGCTGTGTGTCAGGTATCACACCAGGTCTTGGAGGGGCAATGAATGACACACGCAAAGGACACATCTAGAGGAGGACGGCCACGAAGCAGGCAACCCTGCCCACCATGGACACCAGGCGAGGGGAAGGGCAGGGTGCCGGGGAGATAAGAGGTAGTCCCAGACTCCAGGAACTGGGAAGGTGAGGGAAGGATGCCCTTTCCCATTTACAGAATGGTCTCCTAGAAGGCAGCTCTTGATGTCTCCTGTGACTTTGCTCCCGCCTATAAATCATTCTAATTTCTTAAAACCCTGTTAGTCTCAATGAGTTACACAGGTCACTCATCCTAGTCATTGTCTCCAAGTCACACACCAGGCTGTTAATGGTCCAAATAAATGTCACTGTTAGGAACTGAACAAAGCACTTAAGTGCGAAGATGACAGTGTGTGAATACTTGTGTATGATCCAAGGACTATATTAATCTCCTTAAATGCCAAGTCCAACTGTTGGCTATATGAAGCTGCAGCTGGAAAGAGAAAAAAACAAACCCTCTATTCATTTTTTACATGAAATGATACAAAGTTTGGTTCCTCACAACGACTGCAAAAGTGGTGTGAAAGCCAAATGCAAAGGCCATCTAAAAATTCCCATCCTAGGCCAGGCATAGTGGCTCACACCTATGATCCCAGAACTTTGGGAGGCCGAGATGGGCAGATCACTTGAGGTCAGGAGATCAAGACCAGCCTGGCCAATATGGTGAAACCCCATCTCCACTAAAAATACAAAAATTACCCAGGCATGGTGGTTGGCACCTGTAATCCCAGCTACTCGGGAGGCTGAGGCAGGAGAATCGCTTGAAACTGGGAGGCAAAGGTTTCAGTGAGCTGAGATCGCACAGCTGCACTCTGCACTCCAGCCTGGGCAACAGAACAGGACTCCATCTCAAAGAAAAGATAAAACAAACAAATAAATACATTCCCATTCTACTAAATTTAATCCACCATTCCAGTTTGGGAGCCATATTACTCTATCTTATCAGCTACCCTTCCAAATGTGAAAAGCATGGCTGTGTTTTTGTCCAAGTCACTTATAAAACTGTAGAACATAATAGATCCGAGGACCTCTGACAACTACCCCAGTTAACTGAGCACACATTTTGCAATCAACTCTTGCACTGTGAAACATAATTCACCCGGGCCTGGAATCTGAAACTCACTTGAAAGTGCTATGTTGTTATCGCAAGTTATTCTGAGTCATAACTCCCTCTTTAAGTTGTTGGACTCATATAATCTGAATAGAGGAATCCCCTTCCTGGAAAACATGAAAATGATAAAGAAGCTTAACCTTCCTCTCTCAACCATTACGTCTTCCCCAAGCTTTAACCCCATACTTGTCTTCATCAAAACACATATATTTCTGACAAAACACTTGTATAAAAATACCCACTGGGCATGGTGGTTCCTGCCTGTAATCACAGCACTCTGGGAGGCCGAGGCACATGGATCACCTGAGGTCGGGAGTTTGAGACCAGCCTGACCAACATGGTGAAATCCTGTCTATACTAAAAATACAAAAAAATTAGCCAGGCATGGTGGTGGGCACCTGTAATCCCAGCTACTTGGGAGGCTAAGACGGGAGAATCATTTGAACCCGGGAGGCAGAGGCTGCAGTGAGTCGAGATCATGCCATTGCACTCCAGCCTGGGTGACAGAGCAAGACTCCATCTCAAAAAAATAAATAAAAATAAAAATACCCAAACCATCTCCTAAAAATCCACAATAAAAAGGCAAACAACTCAATAGAAAAATAGGCAAAAGACTTAGACACTTCACAAAAGAGGATATTCAGATGGTCAATAAACATAAAAAAAAAATCAGAAAAATGCAAATAACACAGATTTACACAGTCACCAAAATGACCACCAAATGTGAGCTGGATGTAGAGCCGTGGGAACTCTCAGAACCACCAGCTGAGGGCCAAGTGGTACCACCGCTTTGGAAAACTATGTGTGCTATCTACTGCACTGTGAATTCTACTCCCAGATACATAGGAATATATGCCTTGTGAAAATGTGAACAAATGTCGCTGAAAGACATGTTCTAGAGTAATCATAGTACCACTATTATGCTTATGATAGCCAAAAACTGGAATGTACCCAAATGCTCAATCATGGTAGAATGGACATATGAATTGTTATATAACAGGACAAAGGAACCTTGTGCATCATTAAGAATGATCTGGCCAGGCGTGGTGGTTCACACGTGTAATCCCAGCACTTTAGGAGGCCAAGGCAGGTGGATAATGAGGTCAGGAGTTCATGACTAGCCTGGCCAACATGGTGAAACCCCATCTCTACTAAAAACAAAAATTAGCTGGGTTCGGTGGTGGGGGCGCCATGTAATTCCAGCTACTTGGGAGGCTGAGGCAGGAGAATCGCTTGAACCCAGGAGGTGGAGGTTGCAGTGAGCCAAAATCACTCCACAGCACTCCAGTCTGGGTGACAGAGCAACTCCGTCTTGGAAAAGAAAAAAAAAAGACTGATCTACAACTATACTCAGTATGGGAAAAAAATCACAAGCATGATGTTGAGTAAGAAAGTACAGAAGCAAAGTACAGAAGCAGGCAAAACGACCCCATGGTGTTAGAAGCCAGGTGGGGCATTTACTGGAATCAAGGGTGGCCAGGTATATTCAATTTCTTAATTGCTGGTGACAAGTGTGTTCAGTTTGGAAAATTCATCACCTGAACACTTAGGATACATGCATTCTTCTACAGGTATAGCACATTTCAGTAAAAAGAAGGCATCACAAACACCAAATGGTTGGAAACCACCCTCTGAGGAGGCTAGGCATCACCCTTGCTATCGCAGCAAAACTTTCTTCCCAGAGAAACTCCAGCACACAACCCGGGGAAGCTGGCAGCACCCAGGAAGCCTGACTGGCCACAGGGCATCACAGTCAGTGAGAGGGAGAGCTTTTAAATATGTGTGATCCACAAATACTCCCCACTCTCAAACTTGGAACTACAGAAGTGGCCCAAGGAACTCAGTAGCTCACGCCAGCATAGAGTACATGTATATACACAAACATTTGTGTTTCCCATGGAAACTGGAAGAAAGCAGGCTGATACACGGTAGAAAAGTGTGCATCTACACATGGAGTCGTGAAGATTGATGTGCACATCATCTTCAAGAGAAGACAAGCCAAAGTCTGAACAATTTAAAATTATAGGCAAAGGTTCTTTTAAAAATGATTTCTGGGGCAGGCCCGGTGGCTCACGCCTGTAATCCCAGCAATTTCGGAGGCCGAGGCGGCAGATCACAGGAGGTCAGGAGTTTGAGACCAGCCTGAGCAACATGGCAAAACCCCATCTCTACAAAAAAGAAAGAAAGAAAAAAAAAAAAATCAGCCGGGCGTGGTGCCGGAGGCTGAAGGGGAGAATCACTGAAGCCCAGGAGGTCAAGGCTACAGTGAGCTGAGATTGTGCCACTGCACTCCAGCCTGGGCGACAGAGTGAGACTCCGTTTCAAAACATGCCAAAAAAAAAAATTTTTTTTTAAATTGTCTTCACAAATACGGGATCATACAGCACCTGCCTGGATTCTCTGCCAAGACGAAACTTCCAAAGCCACCATGTAAAACCTCGAAGAGGTCATTCCCCGAATAACGGCCATTCCTTTTCTTCCCCTTCATGACCTTTGGGAGTGCGCCCTTCAAATGCGCGGTGGGGGGGGGGGGGGGGGGCAACCCTCGAAACCCGGGCTCGCCGCCCCCCGCGTGAATCCGCCTGCCCGCCGCATCCCGGGCAGCTCCGAGGCACCTGCGGGGAAGGAGGTCACCCTCCCTGGGGGCTTCAAATCATCCAGTGCCTGCACCTGGATTCCGCCCTGTGAAAAGCAGCAAGGCTGCCCTCAAAAGCCTCCTTCGGTCCTTCCCTTCCACAAACACGAGGAAAAATCCCGGAGAGTGGGAGTGCGGGTGGGGAGGGTGACATTTTCCAATGACGCCGACGGGAAAGGTGAGATCCGCACCAGAGGCAACGGGGACGCAGGCTCCGCGGCTGCAGTGACCCCACGCGACTTCCGGCTCAGCCACGGGCTACCTGCGAGGGCCTCGAGTGGAGTGCGGGGCAAAACGGGGCTCCCGGCAGGGCGTCCATCACGCTGTGGGGAAAACCCCGACAGCCGCGGAGCCCGCGGGTAGCCTGGGACCGGGTGGGCGTGGCGCGGCGGGGAGCGGCGGCCGCGCTGGAGGCCCGGCTTCAGCGCCGTCTCCCGCTAACGTCGACCTCGGCCCGGGACCGCCAGCGGGGAGCGGCCACGACCCAGCGAGGCCAAAGGCCAGGAGAGTGGGGGCCGGTTTGGGCCTGGTCCGGACCCCGGCTCGGGCTGGGAGCGGCGGCGAGGGCCGGGGCCCGGGCTTCGGAGGGGAGCCCGGGAGGGGCCGGGGTCCCGGGTGGGAAGGCCTGGCCGGAAAGGGGCGCCCGGGAGAGGCCGGAGCGTCGGGGACCCCGGCGCCGCGAGAAGGCACGGCCGGGCAGGGCGACAGGGCCGCGCCGCGCGCCTCCTCACCGTGGTCCTGGTTGAAGCCGGCGTAGAGCAGCCCGTTGCCGTGAGGGTTACACGGCAGGAGGTTCATGGCGCCGCCGTGCTGGGTCGTCGCTCCTCAGCGCCTCATCCCGCTCGCGGGGGCCGGCGGTCTGGTCTCCTCAGGCCGGCGCTGAGGCCGCCGCGGCCGGAAGTGTCGACGTGCGTGCGCGGTGGACGTGCCTGCGTGCGTGAGCGCACGCGCGCGCCCCGCCAGACAGTCTGTTGAGCGCCGAGCGCATTTAACCGACACAGGGCGGGGCGAGGAGGGAGCGCCGAGCGCATTTAACCGAGACAGGGCGGGGTGGGGAGGGATCGCCGAGCGCGTTCGAGGGAGGGCCTGGCCTTGTCACGTGGGGCCGCCGCGGGAGGGAGGCTAGCGCCTTGAGAGCTTGGCGCCGACACCTGACGGTCAGAAGAGGAAGGGAGAGAAGGGAGACTGACCCAAAACTGAGGCCCAGTGCATCATCCCTCAGGAGAGGCATGCCCAGAACCGCCACAATGCTAGAGCCCCCCTTCAGGACACAGAGGCCGCCAGACACAGAGGACCCCCAGGACACAGAGACCCCCAGTACACAGAGACCCCCAGGACACAGGACCCCCAGGACACAGAGACCCCCAGGACACAGGACCCCCAGGACACAGAGATCCCCCTAGAACACAGAACCCCCCAGGGCACAGAGGACCCCCAGGGCACACAGTCCCCTAGAACACACAGCCCATAGAGGACACAGCCCCTTAAGACCCCTCCTAAAGGACAAGTGATCCTCATACAGCACAGCCCCTGCAGGGCTCCAGGCCCCTCAAGACACACAGCCCCCCCAGGACATACAGCTCCCCACAGGACACAGCCCCCTCAAGACACGCAGCCCCCTCAGGACACACAGACCCCTTCCAGGACTCAGAGGCCCCCAAGACATGCAGCCCCCTCCCAGACACGCAGTGTCCCCAGGTCACACGGCCCCCCCATCCTGACACAGACCTCCACCCCTGACACAGAGGCCCCCAGGACACACATCCCATAGAGGACACAGCCTCTTAGGACTCCTCCTAAAGGACAGGTGGTCTTCACATAGCACAGCCCCTGCAGGACTCCAGGCCCCTCAGATCACATTGCCCACAGGACATAGTTCTCCACTCTCAGGGACCTGCTGCTGGGGGCCTCCTGGTCACAGAGCTTTGTCCCTGGGCTTGGCTCAAGCAGTGGATGACTGCGGAGGCCTGAGTACTGGACCCTGTGTCTCCTGCCAGGGAGTCCTCTCTACCCCTCCTCACTCTCCTGCCCCCTCCTGGGT